>AFBI03000227.1:0-12363 GCA_000230595.3 Edhazardia aedis USNM 41457 | reverse complement strand
AAAATATAAGATTTTCAAGTTTTTAATATAAAAATGATTTTATCACAATTTTAAAACAGAATATATATTTTTTTTTATTAAAGGTAAAATTAAACTACCTATAAAACTGGCTAAATTTAAGAATAAAACAAACTAAAAACTGTAGATATTCAAACCAATTTTCATAAAAAAATAAGAATTATAAAGAAACAAAAGATTCTCTAAAAATCGCATGGTACGTCAAAAGGGTAAATTACTCAACTATGATCCTTAAATAAATCTTATGACTTTATTAGATTATTGGTTAAAAAATGCTAATATTTTTTAAAGTATTTTAAAAATTAATTAATTCGATATATTTACATTTTTATTCTGATTGTTCGTTTTTATCTTTTTCTGTTCATTTGTATATTATTTTAATTGCTATTCTTTAACGAATTATACTTGTTAAATTTTTAAGTTTCATTCAAATCCCCAAACTACCACATAACTATAGCCAAACATCTAAAAATATTCTTATAAATACATCCACAAGAAAATTATTGTCTAAATTTTTTTTTCTAAAGCGAGATAAAATGCCTGAATGCAAATTAAAAAATATAATAATTTGATTATATTTTCCAAATCATTAAAAATTTTAATATTAAAAATATTAATAAAATAGATTGTGCAAATTATGTCTTTCCTTCAATAAAACTTAAAATAATCATGTTCAAACACATTAATCCAAAAAAAAATTGTAAAAAAAGAAAAAAAAATAAAATTAAACACTATTCGATTAATTAAAATGCGTTAGCTTCGTTATTCAACGTGTTTTACAAAATTTGCATAAAATTCGATCCACATAAATTTTTTTTATGTTCTTTTGTCTTAGAAAATGCTACAGATAAATAAAACATTGTTAATTTTCAAATAAAATGGTATTTTAAATTTAAAAAACAAATAAAAAGATTATTTTAAATATTTTTTTCTGATAATTTCGGTGTAATGCATGTTTATTACTTTTAAATGTGTAGGATTATTTGTCAATAAAGGTCCATTAATTGAGAATAATATTGAATGGATGATCGGGGCCTGCTTCTCGGCCTTCCTCACTTTTTCGATTTAGAAATATTGGATATAATAAAAAAAATAGTATAACTCGATAAACATTTATTTTAAATAAATTTTTACAAACATATAATTTATACACACCAATCATAGTTAGATTTAAAATGATCAAAATCAACATGCTTTAAACAAATCATCTCAAAGATAAGACGAATCAGAATTCCATTATCATGGCAAAAAATATACTTTTTTTTCATAAAGATCTATTAAATCAACATAAATAAAAACATAAAAGATAAATGTCACTGTCTAGTTATCGGACGAAATCGATCACCGAACCACATGGGTCTAAATTCGAGTTTGTTGTATTGATGATTATCTGATGAAAAAAAACTTATCAAACAAATGTTTTTTTTTTAAAAAATTGATAGATTTTTAATAATAGAATTTTCATTAAATTTTTTATATATTTGAATCAGATTTTAATATGATGTATAAGTAAAATTTTAGTAAAAGATTATAAATTAAAAAAATGTATTTTTGATAAATTAATTAATTTCTAAAAAATATTATAAAAAGGCAAACAATGATAATTTTAAAAAAAATCTTTCATCAAACAATTATAAATTTGAAAATAATCGAATGACATGCAAACACCGATCTATTTATCCTTTGTAATATTTATAATAAAAAGATAAAATAAACATCAAGTAATTCAAAATATATTTCACTAATCATCAACTTGTGATATTTATTTAAAGAAACACCAATACGAGCTATAATTCAAGTATTAATAGTAATTTATTTCAATACACCCTTTTTTTCACAAAAATTTATCTTTTAAAGCAATAATTCAATAATACCTAAAAATAAAAATTATTTAACTGGCCTTAATATATAAATAGAAACATTTTTAGAATCACTATTTTATATTTACCATATCACTGATAAAATTGACTAGAAAGTAACAACCAAATTATTGAAAATCTGTAAAGACAACAAAATTTTATATTTCAACACAAAAATTCTTAAAAATTGTTATTATTGAAAAGAATTTTTTATGATAACTATATAAATAACGAGTAAATTACAATTAAAATATATTATTTTTGCCAGATTCTATTTACAAAATAGCATTGTTTGTTTTGCCTTTTGCATTAAAAAATAATATAATTTATAAACTTCAATCAAAAAGTGTATAAAGTGAAATTTTAGATCTTTTGATGTGAAAATAAATTTTGTTTTGTTTATGATATACACACAAACGATATCTTTTTACAAAAAGAATTATTACTTATACGTAAAATATGTCTTCGAACAAACTATTTAATCCACAATTGCTACAATTTTCATGATAGTTTTTTTGAAGAAAGCATATTATTTAGCGCCAATAGTGAAAGGAAAAAAATTGCTATTTTTAGTAGATCTATCAGCAATGAAATAAAAATAAAAATTCTGTAAATTTTAAAATTATTGTTTTTATTTTTTAAATATTTTAAAACTAACAGACGCACTCACAAGGTTTTCTGTGTTAGTTGCGAAGTAAAATCAAATAAAACGAATTGTTATAATTCGAAAGTAATCTTTTATTTTGAAAATTATTTTCGAAAGATCTATTATTACCCGGCAAAAAAACTCAATGAAAATTTTTCCTTGGTTCTCTTGATTGGTCTTATTTTAATTCATTTTATCGTTCATTTTTTTTTCTATGGGTAAATATTAAAGAACATTATTAGAATCACGATTTTACGTTGTAACAAAACAATAACGACACCAAACCAAATTTATTTGCTTTAATAAATTTTTAAACGCTATATTTCTTGCAAAAAATCTTTATTCTACAAATGCATACCAAAGTGAGACAAGATACCCAAAAAATACAAATAAAAATAAAAAAATATGAACTGTAAAAATGCAAAAATTGCCGACTATAAAATCCGGAAAACTTAATAACATAAAAAAAATACAGAAATCAATTTTTAATTATTTTAAGAATAACAACAAATCAATACAAAAATTGCCTATTTTACGATATGTAACTTTAACTTACGTGAAAGTTTTTTTTACGTTCAGAGTTTTATACATAATATTTTTATAGTTCCAAATAAAAATTGGCAACCTTATTGTTATTTAAAATTTCTTTATTTGGTGTAAAATTGTATTAGTTTTACTGCCTTAACGTGAAATATTATCTGATAAACCAAAGGGTTTTTTTGTTTGTGTAAGCTAAAAAATTGCCATTAAATTGTATAAAAGCGATGTACACAATGATAAAAGTTCTATAGTGCTGATCATTAATAAAAACTAAATTGAATAATTTATGAAAATCTTAAAACATGAAAAAAATTGAATAAAATCTTAAATCGATTTATATTTTCCATTATATATTTTTTTTACCAATTTTACAGTTTTAAATACTAAAATATAATGTTTTGATAATTCTTAATGTTCTAAATTAGGCTATTATCTTCTAATGTATTAGTTTTTCTGTATCTGTATTGCAGATGTTGATTTTATCTAAGAAAGAAGTCATAAGACAACATCGAAAGAGTACCTAAAATATAAAATATCCTAGTATCTATAGGGTAAAATATCATTACCATAAAAACAAAAATATTGGTATTTAAGTTTAAAATTTTATATGTTTTATATTATGGTTGTATAAAAATATTAGCAATCTAAATATAAAGACTTATTCACGACGATTTTTTCAATGCGTACAAGTATTAAATATTCATTTAAAAACTTTAAAATCGTTTAAGATTTATCTGGATTGTTTTAGAAAATATTTATGTAAATTTTTCTTTTGTAATTTTTCATAGTTTAAACGATTAAAAATTCTCATTATGTGTTTAAATAGCGGTGTTTGAAACAGAAAACAAAAAAGAAACAGCTATAAAACCCAACTATTTTTCACATTTTACTTAATCAATATTCCAGCCTTCAATCATAAAATAGCTTTAAAAAATTTATAATTATAGCCCAAAGAATTTCAAAGAAAAATTAATAAAAATCTGAATGCGTTTAAATGTTTTTCTACGTTTTTATTAAAAATGCAACCAACATGGGTACCTTAGTATCTACTGAACTATGTTGGTTTGGCTCTGCCGTCTCATTATGAGATAAGACGTTCAAAAATCCTTCTCAAAATTTTATTTTGATTTAGGCGTCTAATCAAACAAACCTTTTTAAAAAAAATTCTTGTTATTGAGTTCATCCTTCTAAGCAAAACAATTTTTTTTTAAGAAAATACTATTATAAAGAATAAATGAATTTTTTTTGTTTAATGCATACAAAAAATTTTATTGTATGAAGGTGTTGGATGGAACTTTATGAAAATTGTGAAAAAACGAAGAAAAAACTAAAGAACGTTTTTTTATGCATATTTATTAAAAAAATTACTTTTATACATTTTCTTGGTTTTTTAAACCAATCGTTAAACATCAAAATCAATATATAAAAACAACTTGATTTTTAATAAAATATCTTAAATCATTTTATGTCATTTTTTCTAACAAACTAATACATATATGTAATGATTACATCAACCAATAACAATTTTTTATTTCAAATTTTAAAAAATATTTGAAAAAATTAATTTGTCGAATATTGTTTTTTACATTTTTACAAATCAATGACTAAATTTCTAAAACTAAATAATAGTTTTCCTAAATATATACAATAATAATGAAAAAGGTAAACTGAAACCGTAAAACTCTATATATTCAACAATTTTATACCGTCAATTTAAAATTTTTTAATAAAACAACCATCAAAAAGAAAATTCAAAGCAATTATACATAGTATTGTCATAGAAATTTCTAAAAAGTATTACATTTTTAATAAATTTCTATATCAAAAGATTTTAAATGATAAAATTTCAGGTGGTTCGCTGTGTGATTTTACTTCAAAATTTTGGTAAAATTTGTATCTTAATGCACAACAAAAAGAAACAAAAAAAATTTAGATATTGAAAAAACGTCTTTATTGTTGCTTAGTTATATATTGTTTATTATTTAACACACTTTAGTTGGCTACTTTTTCACAATTATATGTACAAAAAAAACTATTTAAGCGCAAGTTATATAACTATTGTTTAGGAAGAGTTCTTTACTCTGCCAAGGTATATTTAATGTATAGATTGTATAGTGTTAAAGATAAAAATAAATTGTGATTTTTTCAAGATTAAGAATTTGGTCGCACAAAGAATTTTAATGTCTGTTTCTAATGAATGATAGCCAAAATATTTTCATTGGTTTTTTTGTAAAATATTTTTTATTTGATGGTTAATGAAGGTTTTAATGTTTGATTAGTATTAATCATAGCCACTATAGATTGGTGTAAAAGTCGAAGATAATCAACATCCAATGAAAGTTGACAAATTGATTGTTTTTATTCACTATAAAGCTTATAAAGCTTTTTTGTCTAGACATTATCGAGAAATGACTTGATATTTAATATCAATTCATCAGATGGCGCTTAATCAAGAATACCGCGAGGTCGACTGTGGTAATATAAACCAAAGTTATTTGTTTTCAAATAACATAAAATAATAATCCATATTAAAAAAACGAAATTTATAATACTTATTTTAAAAATAAACTTCATATTTATACGAATTACGATTTCTAATTACTGATAATCAACAATCTAATGTTATTGATTATTTATTCCATATAAAATATATTATTTGCACAAGAATTTAACTTTTTATTGTTTTTATCGAGTATTTTTCTTTTAAAACAATATTTTACAACTATAAATCTGTAAATCAATTTCCACAACTAAAAATTTGTTGAATACATGATGAGATAATTTTTGTTATTATTTTTTGTATTTATTTAGCTTATTAGTGTTTTTGTTTGTTTAGTTTTTTTTTCAAATATGTCGAATGGTTGATATGTAATTGGTTCGTTTAAAATTTATATATTCGTGATATTTTGTTAAGTATTATTATTTAATTTATACAAAAAAAAATTACCGGCTACTAAAAGTACCATTTTGCATGAATGGTTAGATTTACGTAAACTTTCGAAGTTTTTATGTTGTTTGTAAGTGGCATCAAAGAGATATTTTTCTTAGCACGAATTTATCGAAAACGTATTTGCTAAATTAGGCAATTTAAATCTTTTTTTATTGTTCCATTTAGATCTTGAAAGAAATCAAAAAATTATTTTAGAGAGCACTTAAAAGAAATCCTAGTTCTTAGTTAGAGATATTGATAAATCTGAAGATTTGAAATTCATATTTTTTTATTAAAAATATCTAGATCATCTCTTTATTATCTAAATTACTGGTTATAACATTTCTAAGAATTTTTGGATTAATTTTTATAAGCAAACTTATTTTTGATTAATCATTTACTATAAAAAAGAATAAAAACATTCCCGTTTATTTACCATTCTTATTTCCTAAACATCGCATTGGTTTTTGCATTACTATTATACCACGTAAATGTATTAGAAAATTATGAAAACGAATAAAAATGATATACCTGCTATATTAGCATGAAAATGAATATTGAAACGTAGAATATCCTAAATTTAAAGAATTTCATTTTATTAAATCATACGATCCAACCGTAAAGATAGCATATTTCTTAAAAACTAATATAATAAATCTTTTGCGGTATTCTTCGGACATATATTTACTTGAAAAATATAATCAACAATAGAATTTGTTTTCTTTCTGTTTTTATGTACCTAATTTGAATTATTTATAAAATTATTGTTATTTTGAAAAGTAAAAGAATTACAGTTGTTCATTGTTATGTATTAAAAACATAAAGTTTTTTATAGTTATAACATAACTTATTTAAAGCATTCTATTTGCAGTAATTCTCACAAATTGTGTCAAATCTGTCAAATTTTAGTCAAACTAGTTCAATGACAATTTTATTCTAATTTACCATAAAAGAACAAATTTGAATTGAGTTAATTCTGTTATTTTTGGCATACAACACATTTTCTACTGATAGGAATAATAAAAAAGACTGACAATGTCGTGCCAACTATTCTCATATTAATAAGCGCAAATCAAAACATTCAATTGGAATATATTCGATTAAATCATAAAATATATGCTCTATTTTATTCAAAACGAAATATTAATGTTCGTATCATTTATAAATAAATAAAACAGAAACATTATTTTATGAAAGTTCGATTCTATTATACAAAAATAGTGCTATTGATTTTTACAAATAAGAAATCTATTTTTACTCTCAAAAAAAGAACAATCACATATCTTTTATAATTTATTATTTTCAAACTTCAACATTATTTATAGTAAATACTGTGGGAATAGTATATTTTATCATTGTTGAATATAATTTTGAAAATACTAATCACAACCAATCTTTCATGATAAAGCAAAATCAAATTTATACAGAGTAATTTTTATTTTGAAATTATTTAGTCGCTTTTAACGATTACTAGCATTTCACTATACCATAAACTGCAATATACACACTTTTTTCAAAAATAGCAAATTGATATACATTTTCTAAAAATTTATTTTATGTAAATATTATAATTTTTAATGGCAAGTTAGATCAACGGATTGTTTCGGTTCATACTCAAGGGTTCAAATCCCAAACTTGCTAAAAGACATAATGGTGACTTCAGTCGCTTATCTGCAAAACTGAAATTACTGTTTTATTAAAATAAAAAATTGCTCTAAAGTATTTCATTATATAAATTAAATAATTAAAATTGTTCGTTTATAAAGAACAAAAAGAACTGTTATACCTACTACAGTTCAATTCAAACACTAAAAGTATCATTAGTCTAATATAAAAACACATAAAATATAAAATTTATACTTGTAAGCATATTTTTATGGCGGTGTATAAATCTAATTCGTATTGTATTTTATTTTCAGTTCAAAGTAGACCGAATTTTAATTTTTTAAACAACTTTGTAATCATTGTGATAAAACTTAATCGTTGAAAATTATTGCAATGATTGTTTAAATTAGAACCATAAAAGTTTCATTACAAACATTGCTTAAAATATAAAGATATAGTTAACTTAATATGAAATCAATGATCTATATTATGCCAAAAAACATAAAGTACATATTAATTAACACGCAAAAACAACTTTACTCATCATAATTTTCAAACTTGATTTTGTTATGAAAAATAAAAAAAATTATGTAATTGTTTTTTCGAATAAAAATTGTTATTATTTAACTTGTCAATCCAAAAAAAAGAAAAATTAAAGCGCATGTGAGATAGATTGTAAAATTTTTTTAATGATATATAAATAAGCGATTTGACATAAACATAAAATGATATAAAGATAAACAAAAGATTCAAGTTGATAACAAGACTCTGCTTATGTAACGCGAAAGCAAAAAAATATATTATCGCTACCATAACACTTATATTAAAAATTATAATTAATTTACTCAACCAAGAAGAGGTTTGAATAAAAATCAGTATTGAAAATTTTTAAAAATCGCCAAGCAAGATATAATAACTTTGCATTCAATATAATATGCAAATTTACAGAAGTGAAGATTAAAATTAAGAAGTCAGTCATTAATTATTTTTCTAGACAGTATAACAAAAAATATTGTTGCGAATACACTTAATAATATTTTTTTGATATAAAATTGAAACTATTTTGAGTGTATTTTAACTTTTAATTGTCTATTAAAATAAAAAATTTTAGTGGTTTTTTATTGGAACAAACATAAATATCATTACACGGAAATATATTGTTTTTTAAGTAGCATAGTATTAAAGAAATGAGTATTCACAAAATTCCATTGTTTGAAATTTTTATTTTATAAGGAATCGTTAACATAAGGCGTTTTAGCACTTCAACTTCGATAGGGCAGTTTTAAATTTTTACAAAAACTGAATGTGACGAACTTCGTCTTTTTTTAGTGAAAAGATCATGTTTTTTTTAATTTTAAAAAATTTTTTTAATGTACTGTTTAAAAAAATATTTTAATAAACATTTATAAACAACATTATCGATATATATCAATTAATAGATTTATTCGATAGGTTTTTGCTGTAAATATAAGGGTAAAGTATAGTTTTTTTTTAGATACAGCTAAAATGTTTTTCATATGGTTTTATTTAAAAAAAAGTAATTCCAATCATAAAATAAATATGGAAATAGTATAAATAAATATTTGAATGTATTTTATACCAAATAAAATAACTAAATTTTGTTAAAGAATCTATTTATATCAAAAAAGTACATGTATTTTGAATTTTTTTTTGTTATAGAATTTTATGAAAATATTATTGGCATAAACGAAAAAAAATTATATAGTATTTATATTTTATAAATTTCAAGTTTATAATTATATACTTGACCACTAACCTCTGTTTGCAATTAAATAGACATTTAACCAGTTGTATAAAACAATGCAAAATTCTATTTATAGTGCTATTTGCATGTTTTAAAAGCATAGATCGATTGTTTTGAGATTATTTTGGTTTTTAAGGAATTGATCTAATTGCTTCGGCTTTATATAAATTACAAAAAAATTTCAACATCTTCAAAAGTATTCGACAGTATTTTTATAGATCGTAACATAAGTTGTTAGACTGTTTAACAATTAGTAATAAATAAGAAAAATTTTAGCATATAGTGGTTAAAATTATATGTGAAAGTTTTTATATGCCAAAATATTTTAAGTTGTATAAAATAGATAGTATATTATATAATTTGTACAAATTTTAATTTATAAATAATTCTTATATGAAATATTAAAACATATATAAACATAAAAGTCAAATTTATAGCATTTGGTATTTTTAGAACTATTTTTTAAAAAGGATATAAAATACTTATATATTTTTGGGTTGTTTAAAGCAAAAAAATCTGCAAAAAAATCATAAAAATCATTTTTTGCTACAAAAAATACGAAAAAAAAATTTTTCTATGTTAATGTAGTATAAAACTTTTTTTATTACACTTTGATAACTAAGTTGTTGGAATATTGTGTCTGATCAAAATTGAAAAGAGAATTAATACCTTTATAAAACATGTTTATTCAAAATATTTGCCTATTATAGACAAAATTGGTTTTTTAGAAACATAAGCATTTGATATTACTAGTAACAGAAAAGACTTTCACCGATACATTGTATCTACCTGTCAAAAAAAATCTATTGATTATCAAAATTATATTCAATAAAATTTTTGTATTTACGGCATGTTAAAGACATTACATATATCAGTAATAAAAAATTTTGTGATAATGAAAAAACGATTAAACTAATATTTTAAAAATATCAAAACAAAAATATTCCATTTCGCATTTTTTAAATAATGAAAAATAAAATTAAATATATGTACCTCTTTTAGAGTAGTCTCTAATCCCAGCATAAGTAAAATATATTAAGTTTTTTATTTATTTATTAATTTTTTTCATTTGATTTTGTATGTTTTTTACACAATTTTTACCAATTATATAAATTTGTAACGATGATTAAAATTTGGGTCAACCTGAAAAAATTGCGAAAGACAAATTTAACATGATGTCTATGTTTCAAATAACTAAATTGTGTAATTTTAATATTCTTATTGAATACGGCCACTTAATGTCTCTGCAAATTAGAATGGCTACTAAAAAGAATTGTTCCTATTCATCCAGGATGATTCAGTCAGTAACAAACAAAAAAATACTCATGGAATAAATAATAATATATTGAATTTTACAAATATAAAAAGAAAAAAATGATTTTAAATGAATGCTTTAAGAAAAAAAATGAAGATTATTAGGAAACAGGGTCATCCACAGCATAAAAATGTTTAAATATCTTTCAAACCATACTCTTTATCATTTTAATATATTTTTAAACTATTTTTATGATGTCTCTAGCATTATAATTTAAATTTCTTGATATTATTATAACAATATAGCTTTAGCGCATAGCCCTTTGTAATATTTTGATTAATGAGAAATATCATAGAAAGAATATTCTAAAAAAACACAAATGATGTAGCATAGTTTTATAGAGTTAAACTCAATGCACATATATTATATACATGAAATGTAATTATTATTTTTGATATGCCTAATCTATGTTTTTTCTAAAATACTGTTGTTTAAATCTATTTTTTCCTCGCAAAATTTTCACTAGCTTTTTAATAGCAAATATCCGATTTTTGCGCAACAAACTATTTTTTATTTTCTTTTTAGGTTTTTGGTTGAATAAAATTATACAAATGATGTTGGATCAAATTTGAATAAAATTTTGTACAGTATTTTATAAATAAACCTTTTAAGACAAACAATTCACATCTTTCTGTAATAATGAATATTATAGTATCTTTGTGATGATTGCATAATCGCACGTATTTTTATGCATGAAAAGATTTTTTAGAAAATATGAAAATTTCGCACATAAAAATTGAAAATTATAATTCAATTTTAAAAAAAGTATTGTACAAAGTTTTATAAATGTGCGTTATTTAATCATCTTATGATAAAAAATGTTTCTGTAAAAAATAGTACATTGGCCTATCAATTCTTGTAATTTACTTAATTGCTAAAATACCAACAAAAACATGAAAAATCACATAGATACTAATTTTTTTAATATCTATATAAAACAATAATACTTTAGACAAATTCAGGGAAAAATATTTTTTAACAATAAAATATGCAACTTTGCTTTTGTATTGTTTTTTATGTTTTTTCTATTAACAATCATATGCAAGAATATGTTTTCTATATTTATTAAAAAAAATCTTTATCTAAAAAATTCCTATCATCATGAATTTGCTATGCATTATATATTCCAAATTCTTGATCATTAGATTTCTTAGTTTTTAAAATAATATTGGTTATCAAAACAAAGCAAAAAAAATTAAGGAAAAAATTTCTACTTTAGTTTGGATCTGGTAATCAAATTCTATAAAAAATTTTAAGTCAATAAAACGAATGCATAACCTTTCTTGGAAATTTAATTGCTAATATTTTGTTATATAGGAGATTTTTTGTAGACATTTTACCTTATTGATCATAAGATTCGTTATAACTTTTAGAATCATTAACTAGTAAGATAAAATATATTTGAGAAGAAGCATTAGGTTATAAAATTTTTGTATTTTTTAATTATTTGTTGATACTTTTTTTTATGTGCTGATTAAAAGCAAATTTGTATTAAGACAGAATGAAAAATTATTCATTTTTCTAATTGAAGTCTATATATGTTATTTACACTATGAGAACTTGCTTTTTCTATCAATACATTGTAAATTTAGTTATACAATTCTATATCTGATTTCGTTGTATATAAATCAAAAAAATGCAAAATAGCGTTTTTTTATACTGGCTTATTATTTTTATGTATATCAT
>AFBI03000226.1:3923-16568 GCA_000230595.3 Edhazardia aedis USNM 41457 | reverse complement strand
AAGTAAAATTTTTGTTTGAAAAACTTTAGTAAAAAATATTTTCATCTTAAATATTTATATAAAATTGCTTATAAAAATTAGATATTACAATATGAAAACTTTCATCTATATAGTAAATAAAAGAAGAATTTTTAGTTTAATATTTAACAATATAATTAGACCATTATGATAAACCATCCAATTGGATAGTTTAAAGTTTTTCGGTAGTATTTATAATATCTATGCGAATAAAAACATTTTTAGTTTCTCTTATGATATTGTAACTTTTAACCATTATTTTATTCTTTTAACCTATCAATTTTAAACTGCCATTTTATGAAATTTATTTTAAAAGAAACAATTTTTGTTGATTACTTTTCGTTTTTCATCATTTGAGCTAGTAAAACGTATACAGGGTCCCAGTATTCTGTTTTTTTCTGTGAGAATCTGATAGATTTCTATTTTCGCATGAATTCTTTTTATGTTTGAGTTGTCTTTTGTAAGTGCTTTTAGAAAACTTTTTAATAAGGAATATTTAGAAATTATAATATTTCTGTACATTTGAATTTGATATTTTATATTTAATTTGCGAAAGATATCTGGCATTTTAATTTAAAATATAAAACAAAAGCAATATCATTTTTTGTACAATGCATTGAAACATTTACTAATCGAGTAAACACAAAAATTTGCTTCGTTCGAAAACTTATATGAGTGACATAAAAACCTAAAATAAAATTTAAAAATATTTATTTTCATTTGTTGGTTCATTAGTAGATAATTTAAAAAATTTTTTTATCGGCAATAAGAATTATATACAGATTTAAAATTGCTTAATTATAGATTAAGCAATAGAAAAATTATTTACGAGTTTTTTTTAATTGTGTAATTACTATATTAAAAAAAAGTAATTATGAACGCTACTTAATATCAATCTAATTCATATAGTTATGTCGTATTTCCGAAAAAAGCTATAGTAAAAAGAGGTATGGTTAAAAAAGTATTTTCAACACACTTCTAACAATATTTTAGCTAAAAAAACTGTAACATATATACAGTCTTAACGAATCTTAAAAAAAGTTATACAATTAGGGTAAACAATTTTTTTCTTTTTTAAAAACTAAAATTCCTGGAATCCGAATATTAGTGAATTTCATAATTTTTACTTATTTTTTTTGTGGAAACCAATTCTTATATTATCTTATACAAAAATTTTGCATAAATAACAAAATAATCACATCTTCATACGCATTCTTATGTATAAAATGCTTTTTTTTACATTTTCAATATAAAACCCTGTTAGAAATTACAAAGACTCACATAAAAAAACTTTGTTGTTGATATTTTAAAAAACTTTTTCAAAGAAAAAAAGTCTAATTTGAGTTAATCAAATTTATTTAATTATTTAGGTATGATAATTCGAATGAAATTTCGAATTTATCATTTCTATCAACTAAGTGCAATTTGTGCGTCATAATGCTCATACAATGTGCATTTTTTAATTTGACGATACTTTAATACTTAAATATTTAAATAAAAAAAATCATGGCACATGTTTTGATTAGGCTAACGAGTTTTAAAAAATATGATTTATCTAATTTTAGACTAAAAGAATTAATTTTGCTGTCTGTGCTATTGATAAAATCGGAACCAACTGTAATAATTTTTTTCTAAAGCTTTCTTTTGTATTTTAAAAATCTACTGCATCATGAAAAATGTGCTTAAACATATATATTGTTCAGATTTTCTAAGATAGCAGAATCTAAAATAATTTATGCACACTGTCTTGTTGAAAAAAAAAGTTTACTACATTTTTTAATTATATTCAATATCTATTATATTAAGATATCACTGCGTTTAAGTGTGTATTTTCATGTTAATTTTAAAAAAAATTTAAAACGTATAATAAACTAAAGCTTTATTTTTTTTAGTTATCAATATGTTTTTCAAACAACAAAACTAATTATATTAAAATTCTCTATCAAAATTAGAAAACATTTTTTGAATATATTTCCACATATGAAGGAGAAATTCTACGATACAAAATTTAAGCTCAATAATCGAATCAAAATTTTGACGTGATTAGAAATGTGACATGCTTATAGTATATATAAAACAAAGAATTACTAACGACATGAATGTTTTAGTATTCTTTATATGAACTTTGTACTTATTAACTATTGATACAATAAAATTGCCTAATGTTTATCTATATTCCAAAATTTGTCGAAATAAGCTAAAAAAACTAAAATTATAAAAAAATAATATATTAATACCATGTATTATATAACGACTCAAATAATTTTTTTTCTGTTAGGATATTTTATACATGCATTACATTTTACTAACTTAAGTTTGAAAAAATGGTTATTTAGATTTAGCATTTATTCTTATTTATAGTTTTTGTAATTTTCTTGTTTTATAATTACATGATAATACTTATAAAGAAAACGGCTGTTAATATATTTAATTATTATTTTATCCATTATACAAAATAATGACTATCTTATAAGATAGTTCCCTTTATTTAATAAACACTCTTTTAGCTTATCTGAAAAATTTATAATTTTTTTTTCGGTAGTTTATTTAGGACAGAAATTTGTAAACATGCATTTGTATATATATTGCGGATAAATTAGATCTGCATATAATTTTTCGTGCGATCATGATTTACATACAATTGTTGATAAAAAAAACATTATGCACAAATTTTTCTAAATTAAATATAAATTTATTATTTAATGTAAAAAGATAATATTTAAGTTTAGATATATATTTATATCTTAGAGATCGCAATATTAGCGGTAAAAATTAGTAACAAAGATCACAAAATGTATTCGAAATCATTTTTTTGCATTGATTATTCAATCTACAGGTAATATTGGTTAGAATGTGTTTTTTTAAATTATTTTTAAAAACATTTTTTTTTAATTCTATATAAATACATTTATAGATAAAAATAACCTTTAGGCAAAAAGATTTATTCTGATATTTAGAGAAAAATTTAGGGATACAAAAAGATCAATTTTATATTTAGATCATTCTAGTTCAATTGTAATATTTTTAAATTGGTAAGTTAAACTATAAATAAAATTTAACCAATATATACTTACGTTATATAATATATGTAAAAAAACATATGTAGTGATCATTGATTGTTTTAAGTACTGGCTGAAATGTTTAATGGTGATATTTATTTTATATTTTTTCGAATTTTTTGGAATTGAGTTAAACTTTTCATTTTTTCGCTTAAACTTCTGTCTACGAATTTATGGATTAAATTAAAAAATTTTCCCAATAATACATCTTATTTTGCATTTTCCGGTTTACCATTATTTGTAATGCAGATAAATCACTCTTCCTTTTTTAAATCGCATATATTAATTGACTGCTTATTCAATGATATCGTAGATACATTTAGGTAAAAATATCTTTAGAAGATATCGACATACATTTGTCATTTTTTTTTTATATTTTTCTTTAATTCAAACTATTAATCTAATACAATAGAAAAAATTTACAATTTTTGTATGTATATACTGTTATTCGATTATTTGATTAGACGTATTCATAAAAAAAAATTTTAGATACTCTGCTTAGTGCACCAAAACATTTACAGCTTGTTTAATTAGATATTATCTATATATAGTTTATCTTTTATTCTTTTATTCAGCCTTATAAAATACATAAACACATACAAAAAAATGTATTTCGATTTTATTTAGCGAAATTCTTAAAAAATAATTTTATTACTTCTAATTTTATTTTCTCATGATTTTACTAAATAGTGAACGACGTATAACTTCTTCCGTCATTAAAGTACATTTACTTTTAGAAATAACAACAAAACATACTCAAACACCACTTACTATTTATATCATCAAGAACATACATCAATAAATTACATTTTGCATTTATATTTATCTTGAAAGTACTAATACACATAATTACCTATACTTTGTCACAAAATATTTGCAAAAAACTTTAAATATTGTCGACGAATTGATATCCGAAATCCCGAAAAATTGCGTTTCATATAGCATGTAAGTATTGTAATCCATACATATAAATTAATCGGATAATACCATTTGTGATATTCTGGTTGGTCAATAAAAAACCAATCTGGATTAAGAAATAAAAAAAATTCTGCATTATATTCTATTTAAAATCGAAAAAAAAAGAAGACAAAGGTTGGAACGAAGACCCATAAGTTTTTTTTTAGTTTAAGAACAATGCAAGGGAATCATAAAGCGAAAAAAATTTAGAGTCACTTTTCATATTTTATAAATACTTAAATTTTATGATTATTGATATTACCTACACATAGAAGTTGTCAGCAATATATATTTTATGTTTTTTTATATATAATTTGCAAATTATTTTAATATGTGAAAATTTTTGTACCTTTAAAAGCATGAACACAAAAAATCGAGCAAAAATGATGAATAAATAACATTGTGTGTTTATAATCAAAATCCTATTTTATATTGATAAATTAATACAAATTTAAATATTTTTATATCATTATTGATAACTCTATATGTTTTTCTTTTTTACCTGTCTTTGTATAAACTTTATATATTATTTTAGATATATTATAGCCATATTATCTATGAATTTTTTTTTTATTGATACTGAAATCAGCTAGTATATATTTTTCTTATGGGTTGTATTTAATATATATTTTTATTTACTGTTAAGACGATAACACTGTAAAAACAATAGAAGAAACATTATTGAATGTATAATATACATTTTCAATAATAGCAATTTTGTTTTATTTATATAAAAAAACCATATTTTTTATTATACTATAATAAATTTTGTTGATTAATATTCAAATTCCCTGTATAATATTGAACGTTTATATTCAATAACATTGAGTTTCAAATGTTAAAAATATGTAAAAAAGAATTCATTTCATACAAAAAAAATAACCGTAACGTAGCACGAAAGTATTTTATATATGTACTTAAAATACCTGTTCTAAATTTTAAAGAACCGCAATGCTAAACTTTATTTTTCGAAAAGCGCTTAGATTAATATTTATTAATAGACGAAATATATAACCTATTATATAGTCTAACACGATATTTATTTTATCACATGGTTAAATATCTAATTATATAAAGAAAAATTTGTTACGGATCGACAAAGTAGCTTTGTCGTATAATTTCGTCGACATTATTAGAAGCTAAGCATGAATATCATTTTTAATTATGATTTATTTATATCATAATTTATATACAAATTTGAGTGGATTATAATCATGTTATATTTAAATTTGCTAAAATAGAACTATTTTAAATTTTGAGTAACATAAAAATTGCTGATTTGACTATTTGTGACATCATAAACACATTAACAAAAAACATCTATAAATAGAGGCTGAAACTAGAGAGAAAGTCTCGAAAATTACTAGGACTGTAATGAATATATAAAAATTTAAGTCTTGATTCTTTACAAAATATAGTATTATTACGTAAAAATACATATTAAGAAATAATATTTAAATTTCAATAATCTCATTTAGACATATTCGAATCTGTAAAAGAACACAATAAACCTATGAAATTTATGTCGAACGTCTATAGAAATTTAATTTTTCTGTATACATATTAATATATGTCTATGAAAGTTAATATATATTCCAGGGAGCATTTTTAATATTTTCAAACATAAATAGAAGCTATATATCTAAAGATAAATATATAGGTAACATAGAAGTATTTCAAATTGTGCATTTATGCAATAATCAATTTTCAGAAACTCGAATTTAGAAACCTGAAAAAGATTTTGTGGGTAGGTACGACTCACAAAGATTTCTGCAACGTTAATCGTCTTTTAATGCTAGAATATTCGTATTTAGTTTTATTTCTGCTATAATAAAATTTATTGAAAAATTGTAAACTAAAATTCACTTTGCAAGCCTTTCAACGATTTTTAAAATATCGGCATTTTTTCCAATATAATGCTATATTGAATTGTTTATGATATTTTAAAATATAAAAAATAAAAAAGTATATATGTAAAGTTAACTGTTTTTTTTATTAGCATATGCAATCTTAATACAAAAGAAATACCAATTTTTATAGTTTTTTTGTTATCATTATGTCATTTGAGATTTTTTAAACAAATTATACAAATCTTCATATAACATTATAAGTTTAAATCCCTTAACAGATTACACTTTATATAAATATATTGAAAAAACTAAAAGAAAACAAATTAAGATTTTACAAATATTATAAAAATCATATGATAGAATAACTTTTATTTTTGTAGATACAAGCACTACATTATTATTTTTAAAAGATTTTAGTAAATTTTTTTAATGGATAAAAGTTTTTTGCTGTAAAACAATGACTTCAAAAGCAGTATTAATGACTTATAAGGCCAAGCATTTTTTCAAGAGAAACAAAAATATAGTCAAACTTATCATACATATATGTTTATTATTTTTTTCGGTGTTAATTTATTATGGTATGCGTAAAGTATGTAATAAAAATTATGAAATAGTACACTATAGACAACATCAAATACTGCGGATAGTAAAACAGTTTTAAATGTTTTCAGTTACTTGTTAACGTATTTTCGCATTGATATAATTTTTTAACAAAAACGATATAAATTTGTTCTATTCTGATTTTTTTCATTGAAACTCTTTTTGATCACGTTTGTTTACTTTCAGTATAAGTTATCTTCAAAATTGAATATAGTTTTTTAACTTTTTTATATATTTCATTTAAATTTGAATTGAAAAAAAGTAGAATATGCACTTTTACCTAATTCAATAACAATTTGATTAATTCTGCACTGCACATAAAATACAGAATATATATCATGAATGAATATATCTATTTATTGTAAACATTAAATTGCTATGCATATTGCTCTCTTAAATACATTTAGATATTATTCAGTATCCTGATATAACCTTTCTTTTAATTGATGCGAAGATGCTTTATTTATAGAGAGATTCTGAGATAAAATTTTTACTTTTTTACAATAAAATTATTTTCTGACTTTATTACGTTAAGATACAATTTTTTTGACGTTCATTTTTATCATCAAATGTATGAAACAAAAAAAATGAAATTGAAAAAACACAATTTATCAATTTGTGCATAGAAAATCTACTTTGTTCATCCTAACGCCAAAGATCTTAAATACGTATTTATGAACCATAAAATCAGTATTTTAGTGCAAACTTGTCATATAAATTTCAAAAGTAATAATGTGAATTTATACATACTGGCGATTGGTTTAATAATCTACACATGTTGAAAGCTTTATGATTTTGATTAATACTGCACACCCTGCTCTATTGCTTGTAAACACATAAAAATTAGAAGGAAGCTACTTAGACTTCGAAAAAAATTTTCTTATAGTTGGAAATAGTGTTTTCTAGTGGTAAATATTTTCTTATTTTTGATTGGTTTTCTGAAATCTCCTTATCTTGAGAAATTAAGAAAAATGTTGTTTTTGACACTTTTCTTATTATATTGGTGTAATTTGACCTTATTTACATTTGATCATTTTTGAATAAAATTAAGCTACTTTTGTGATTTTTATAGGTCTTTTTCGTTGATAAAGAAGACAATAAGCATTTGTTGATTTTTGATATTTTTTGATCGTAATGTAAATGGTTCATTTTAAACAAGAATTGGCTTAAATAAGCCAAAGTAAATAAATATATCGAGAAAAAAATGTCTTTTATTTTTTATACAACGTCAGATAATGCTGATAAATCGGGAAGGCCAAGAGGCCGACCCAGAAATTCCAACCCTTATGATGTGTTTTTTTATTCGTTTTTCTATATCATTAAATTTATAAAAAATTGAACGTACACAATTAGAGTGTTGAAGAATAGTATAAATATGCAAAAATCAGAGCTCTTAATCTATAATATTTATTTAATTCCAATATTTAGCTAAATAATAAATTGCTTCTCTGATGAGAATTTCATTCTTTGTCAGTGTTAAAATGTTTTATAAAATAAAATCTGCAAAATTACAGAATCAAAAAAATTTTTGATTTTTTGTATTCCTTTGTTGTCCATCGTTGATTTTTGCAGTGAACTAAAATCCCCTAATATGTCATATGTTTCAAAAATAATTTTCTTCGGTATCCGAAAAAAAAGAAGAAAATAAATCAATAAGACATGTCTAGTGTCTACAATAATTTTTGCTTACAAAAGTTACATTTAAAACGAATTAAACAAAACAAATTGTTGGATATAATGTTTCTGTGTAAAAATTATTATCCATTCTGATTGGTTAAAGCATTATCTGTAAATATGTCAGTTGAATATAATGTTGCACAAAAATAAAATAATCTATATTTTATCGATGTTTTGATAAAAACAAATTAAAGTTGATGCAATTTATCAATATGAGATTGATAAATGAAGTTGAAGTATTTTGATAATTTTGATGAGAAAAGTGATTGGTGCTATACAATCAGTAAAAAAACATAAATAACATTATTAAATAAACTGAATCGAGTAAATGAATAATTCTTACGATATATCTAAAAATGGAAAGTCGGGAAAACCTCGTGGGAGGACCCGTACATCCAACCATGTCAAACGTCAAAAATTGTTCTTTTTGATGTTTATGATGCTTTTTATATTTAATTGGTGTTTTTGGTCTTGATCAATTATTTGATCATTTTTGATCACCATTGTTGGTTCATTCGTGATTGTTATCAAGATAGTCTTGGTATTTGATGTTTTTGGTTTTGATCATTTTTGATCAATAAAGGGATAGGTCATATTTATCAGCAAAAAGCTTAAATAGCTTTCTAAATAAAGTATAACGAGTTTTAAATGGTTTTTAAAAAGATTAATAGTTCGTCTAATTGTAAAAGATCGGGTAGACCAGAAGGTCAGCCCGGATAATCCAACCCAAATATTTAAACTTTTTTTTCTTACTCCAAAGTTGAATTATCTTGCCTTTTTAAATATTTGTTGATTGCAGATGATTCGTTTTAAGTTAAAGATTTGATAATAGAGTGTTTGATAATGTCCGTTTTTTAGATTAAAAAAAGCGATATATTTTAATTTGAAATGCATTGTTTATACTATTTTACTTATAGTACGCAATCTAATTATTAATTAGTGAATTTATAAGCACAAAGATCGACTTAACAGACTTTTTATATAAAAAAAGACTTTTTTACTTATCAAAAGATTGATCAGTAAACTAATTTGTAATTCATACAAAAAATTATCAAAAATTACATCATTTAAAAATTTATTGACAACGTGAGACAGTCAAATAATATGATGAGAAATTATCTACCACAAAACTATTGTGTATTCACACCAATACTGTCATATCTGATAAGTGTCAGATTCATTTGTGTTTAATAACCAGATTCTGCTGCCAGTCATCGATAACAAAATATTGAAATACATTTTCACAAAATCAGTTGCTTTATTATTAGCTACCGGTAGAAATTTATAAAATAAATTTATAATTTTTAAGTATATGGAAATTCTTCTAACTTTTTAGAATAAAAAAATGCACACACTATAATAAAAAGAATATAAGAATGATTAATGATTTTTAAAATAGCTACACTTAATCACACTAAAACCATTCGTTTGTATTAATATTATTTGATATCTCTACACAATAGTACAATTTAAAAACAAAAAAGAATTATTTCTTTGAGATATATAAATTTTTGTCTCAAAACAAACTTTACATTTGAAAATTTTTATTTTGTCTTGTAATCATTGAAAACGATCTTCTTCGTACTATAATATGCAAGGATTATAGTTATTTTTAGTTTAGTAGCGAATCACGGATACTTCATCCGCTTTTTCAAAAGTTGGACCTTCATAAGACGACTTACATTCTTCGTAATCTTCGATGACTTTGAAGAAACACGAAGGCATAATGACGATTGCAGAATTTTTTTGTTTTTTTTATTAAAACTAAAAATATTTTTTTACTAATATTTCTCCAATTTGGTTTCTATTTATTAATAGTTTTCGCCATTCAAACATCCGCTTGTTTGAGTTGATCTATTGATATCGTAACACCTATAATACGGGTAAAATAGATCCAAAACACATATTGGAGTGTCTTTTTTTATTTAAAAATGTGTAAAAACAAATTTTTTTATTGTGAAGGCAAGCACCAACCCATCTATTAGTTTTTTTAGAATTATTCTTGCTTGATCTTTTTGTTCTTTTGGCCTATTTTGAAAATGTGTATAAGCAAAGTCGTAAATATTTCTAGCTTTATTATCATTTTCTTCCAATGTGTTTTGTTTACTTCCTGATTTATTTTTGCTGAATTGTAATTTCAAATACAATTGAAAAGAATTCTTTCAATTTTATCTTCATTCTGGAAGCCATTTCTAAATCTTTAGAATTCATCATAGTATGCGACGCCGTGTATACGGCTTCCAAAACTTTTCTTGCCTATATGAAGCAATTTAAATGATCAACTGTATTTGATTTTGATATATTGAGCAAATTGAAATATTCATCGCAAATATTGGAGTTTAATTTAGAAAATACAAAATATAATATTTATTTGATGAAAATCGCCCTCTGCTTGTTTTAATGCACTCTTGATTTCAGATATTTTGGATAAGAATTTATTAATAGTATCATTTGAAACTTTCTGATCTTGGTTTTCTGTGGAATTTCGTGTTTCTAAATAGTTTGATTACATAAAATTGAATCTATTATAATCTATTCTGGTTTTTTTTCTTATTACTTCTGTTCTTCATTTGTTTAATTCCATATCAATTAACAAATTTTGTGAACAAATAATTTTTTTATCGTATTCATTGAGATTTTATATTCTTCTGCTATGCATTTATTTTTGTTTAAATAAAAAAAGTCATCAACTATTTTTATCAAACATTTTAAAAGAATACCTGCATTTTTTAAGAGTTCTTTACCATTTTCGAAAATCTCTAAAGACTCGATATTGTTTGATTTAAGTACATTACAAAAAGATTCGTAGAATTCACGCATGTTATTTGGTTATTTTTCTATAAAATATACTGTTTTTTGGCGAGCTGCGGGTAACTCAATTAAAGATTTAACATATTTATAATTATGATATATTGATCTAAAACAGCATTTTTTAAATAAAGTTTTGGTACCATGAAACTATGATCGTCCTATATTTCAAAACACATATTGTGTGCCTTGAAATACAAAGTTTCTAAATTTATTTTCATATTTTATGAATCTATCGTGTTTTCTTTATCTTTTTCTAAAACATTTTTTGCTTTTAAGCATAAAGAACTTAATTCAAATTCAGGTGTACTTTTAAATATTTAGAAATTATATTAATGAACTTCGCGTAAATTTCACAATTTTCTTTAAATTTTGTGTGTCTAGCATATTTTTTGGTTCTTTTATAACGCTTTCTACTTCCGTAAGTGTCTATTTTACTTCAATTTCAGATAAACTTTCAGATGCTTCCAGCAATTGATTTAATATATCATTTGCTTCTTCATATTTTTCGTCATTTTTGTGCTTTTTTGATAAATTTTTCGTTTTCATTAATACCTTATCTACTTTAATAGAAATTATATTTTTGAATTTTACAACAATTTGGTTTCTGTAACTCGTAGTTCTTCTGCACAATTTTCTACTTTTTTTTTTTAGCTATCCTATAACATTTTTTGTTCCCATGAATGCTTTAAATACTTCATTTTCACGTATGCTTATAAACATTTTTAACAATTTTATTATTTTTTCTCCAACTTCTTTCACGATTTTTTGTTCTTTTTCTACATTTTTTGAAACGATTTTTGCTTCCGTTTGTGTTTTATCTACTCTTAAATCATGTGCAGATTCGAATTTCTTCAACAATTTACATATTGAATCTTGTGCTTCTTTTGCTTCTGAAAAGCGTTTCTCTATTTTTTTCTAAAATCAATCAAGTATTCTGTGTTTGTAAATTTCTTCAATTCTTTAAGGTCATTTTTATCGAAAATATTTTCGTATTTTTCTCACATTTTTGTAAGTTCAACAACATTTACAGTGTAAATTGTTTTGAAAATTTAAGAAATTTCAAAAATATGCCGCTTAGAATAATCACAAAGTTCTATTAATTCTCGACGCTCTTTCTCTGATTTTGGATTTATAGCATCTGCAAGTATTCTATCGATTGGTGCGAACTGTCTAAAGATGTGAAAATATTCGAGACTGCATCAATATTATCTTCTTTTTCTAATGCATAAATAAATATTACTTTTATATTATTTAATTTATTATCAGAAATATCTTTGGCTATTAATTTTTGCAATCGAATAACGTATTTGTAATTGTGTTCAAAAAATTCAGAAATTTGCTTTAAAACATTTCTTTCCAGTCTTCCAAATTTTCATTTTCACAAGTTTATCAAAATCAACATCATCTGTTATGTTTTTAAATAAGTCTTTATCTTTATGAAAACATATACAATTATTAGAATTACAATAATCACATATTTAATATTCGCAACATTCACTATTACAAGATGATTTATCATTGCCAGAAAAATAACCAGCACAAGAACATTCATCACACATGCAAAAAGTTGTCGAGCATACTGACGATTTTCACAAAGACATTCAGTATAAATTTCTCTTGGTTCTTTATAGGTTCTTGTTGCGATTTTTCCAAAACTTTTCCCAATTAAAAAA
>AFBI03000225.1:0-16614 GCA_000230595.3 Edhazardia aedis USNM 41457 | reverse complement strand
TTTTTAACAAAAAATAGTTAAAAATAAAATATTTAAAATCTATTCTTATTAAAATCTTTGATCTTATTGATAATTTTTTTGGCTACTAATACATCTTCCGATTTTATAAATACTCTTCCATTAACACCAAATCCTATTTGAAACTTATAAGATTTCCCGAGATCATGCAAAAATTGTGTGACAAGAAGTTTTCTAATTTTCCAGACCGGAAAATTATATACAAATCCATCAATTTTGCCTAAACCTTCATCACAATATAAAACAGATTCCTGACTAGGATGCATAATCCTGGAAATAACATAATCATCAACTTGAAGTTCTGGTTTATTTCTTCTGGTGACATTTGGAAAGGCTAAAACAGGAAGAAAACCAGTATAGGACTGTCCAAGCTCTATTTTGTAGAAGTCCGCTGTTTTGAATGTTATTTTTCCGATAACGATATCGTCTTTTTGAGGCATGAATAAATTGACTTTACTGTTAATAAAGTATATATTTTTCTTTTTATTGTCCTGCAAATCGATTTTTGATAAATCACCAAACCAAACAGATTTATTGTCGATAATTCCATACTGATGAGAACCTTTTTGTTCAATAGTATCGCCTGGTTTAATTTTTTGAACTGTACTTATTTTCATTCGTCAAATAGTGATTTTTTTTTAACGGTTTAGAACATTTTTTTAATTATAAACGTAGAAAAAAAAATAAGGCGCAATTATCGATTAAATTTTTTTAATAATATGAGGCAATTTTTTTTAAAAAAATAAAAAGAATATTTTGTTTTCATGGCGAATTCTTAATTTCATATCCCTCAAAATGGAGCAAAATATCGAGCATACATGCTTTCGAGACGAGTTTTTTTTGTCGGCGAACATATTAACTTCAAAAAATGTACTTTCATATTTTTCTGCTTCTCAATTTTACGACCAAAGTTGTTTGAACGAAGTTATAAAAATGCAAACCAAATATACCGGTAACGAAATAACAGACGACGAAATCGATGAAAAACTCAAGGAAATGGTCGGTGTACAATATATTCTTGCCAAAAGTCTAGATGAAGATCAGTTATTTATCATCTATAAAATTGATAGATTTACAAGAGTAGAGTACGATGTTTTGCAGATTTATTATGTTCTGAATGGAAATATTTATCAGTCACCAACAAACCATGCACTTTTGTCAAGTAGATTGTCTAATTCATTGTATTTTATTAACGAAGCAATTGATATGTTGGGGAAAAGACGTGATTTCGATTGTTTTAAAGGTTTTTCATATAGCAAAACAGAATATCCAACCAGTACTAATGGCAATAATACAGATGAAAATATGTTTTTTTATAAAGTTTTACAAGATTATCTAACAAAAACTGCCAAAGAACGCGAAAAAAGCGAATAAAGAAAAAATTATTGTAAAATTTATCTTTATATATATATATATAAAAACTATAGTTTTTTTAAATCACTTATTTCTGTAGCCAGATATCATAATACTGCATTTAATTTTCCAATTTTATAATGTAAAATTTTAACATTAAACCAATAATAAATTATAATATTGCGCAAAATGATTTTATTTCAAAAAAAATTTTAGCATAATACACAGAAAAATTTGTTATAAATAATTATTTTCGGATTTTATTGACGTAAGCTGTTTTAAAGGGTTATTTAATTGCGACTAAAACCATTTGAACGAACAAAAAAGCCCTCTAAATATTTCAAAAACATTCTTTTTACTAATTAAGCTATTTTAATTTTTTTTCTTCAAATTTTTACTAAAAAAGAAATGCAAAAGAACTAAGAGATTTTCTAAAATTGTTTAAATTCAGATAATGATCGTATTAATCGGATAAAAATTAACTTGGTATTCAGATTATCTAGTCTTTATGGAATCAATTTATTTTATTTAGATTAATCAATGCATTTTAAAAATATTTTGAGCTTGAAAAATTATATATATGTGAGAAAATTGTTTAAACAACAAAAAATGATTAAAAATGATTTTTGATTTTTTTGCAACAATTTAGCGACATTATAAGTTGAATAAATCGCAATAAATGATTCCAACTTGTTTATGAATAATGAAATTAAGGCTTCAAACATAAATGATTAAAAATATATATTTCATAAATAAATTATGAAAATTAAATGTGAATATACTATGTATGATAATCCAAAGATCAACGGATTATTTAAATAAAACAAAAAATCCCTAAAAATTTCTTTTTCTTGCTGCTACTTGGTAAATAGATGTAGTCAATTTTGATATTTCCGAATAAAATCTTTATATAAACCGTATTAAAAAAATAAACAACTAAAAAATTTTTAAATTTCAAATTATGGATTTAATTAACTTAAAAAATCAAAATTAAAAAGGAATTATTCATGATAACTGTGATAATATATATTTTAAATAAATTTGCATAATTTTCTGTTTTATTCAACTGATATCTTGTTATATAAAAAATGAACAGGATAAAAAATATAAAGTTTAATTATTTATCGTTTAAAATATGAAGTCACTCCATTACAGGATTATATATTTACATAAAAAATTGAAATTGTATATCTTGTCGTATTATTGATGAAGGACTACCCCGAAAAAAAAGCAAAAAAAGAAAAATTTGGAGAATTATATTTTATTGTCTTATATGTTTTCGAAATATCCTTTATTCGAAAGATATATATTCATTAATTGGAAAAAGCAACCCCTAGAGAGCAAAGATGAAAGCGAAAGAAGAAACAACCAAAAGCCCAAGGTCATGCGGAAAACTAAGTGAATACAATATTACCACGAGCTGGAAAGGATATAATGAACCCCAGGTTGCATAATGTGTTTCTGTTTTTTGTCATTAAAAAAAACCGATTGCTTCATACCATGTAAGATCGACATATTTAATTGGCATTTTTTTGTAGTTGTATTTTATTATTACGTGATTGTTATTTTTAATAAGAATATACAGCACTAACTACACTCAAAATGTAGGTTATTATCATATTAAGGATTTTTGTTTCGCATGATTAAATTTTTAAAGAATGTTTTTTTGGATCTTCACGTTCATTATATTTGTGGTCGATTTAAATTAAATTTCTATGCAATAGCCTTTTTTAACAAGCCAGATAATACATTAAATCAGTTTTATAGGAAGAAAAAAAACGTTAAATTTTTGGGGTAAGATTCTACACCAAAAATTGTATTTAAACGATTTTTTGTTTGTTAGACAAAAATGACGAAAAAAATTTCTTAGTTAACATTTTTTTATTATTTTTTTCATCAAGAAAATATATATCTCGTTAGATTTTTTTTGATGTTTTTTTCTTTACTTCTAGATATAATTGATTCACATAATGTAAACTTACTTAAGATTTTATTGATATTTTGAGATTTAGTTGTAGGTATTTGTGAATGTTATTGCCGTATTCACTAGGAGACCTATCTGAGTGGCGTAAAAAATTGTATAAAGAGAAAGAGTGTGTGAATTTCGTTTATTTATTGAAGGTGTTTTTTTTTGCCGGGGTGATTCCAGCGGCTTTCTGTTCTCCTCAATTGTTCACACTGCCTTTATTTCTTCTCCTGCATTAGATCTGTGTGTTTCACATGGCACAACTATTTATACTTTAGATTGATCTATAATCACTAATTAAAATTACATTAAATTGCAATTATTACATTTTAGTTTGTTATAATTCTTTACAAAGCGAAATTACATTATTTAGTTGACGTTTTAAGATTTAAATTAATATGTAAATATTATTTAATTTAAATGTAACAATTATATGTAATTTATATCAGAATAGTTTAATACTATTATTTAAGCATTTTGAGATAACTGGAGAAGATAATCATTAAATGTGGTTTACCACTGTTATTTTCTAATTTATAAGAATGCATAAATATTTTATATCTATTAATTCTCTTGTAAATAAACCGATAATTATAAAAAAAATAGTGTAAATCAGGGATAATTTTTTTAATTTAGCACAAACACAATTATCTAACAAGATATATGATCTTAAAAAATCTTGTATAAATTTTTAGAAAAGCACGTTTTGTAATTTTATTTAATTTTTGCATAGTACTTAAAAACAAAAAAATTAAAAATGTTAAATAAACATCATAGGACTAAATATATTTTCTTTTTTGGTTGATCCTTCGAAAGATAAAAAAAGCGACGCAGAATCTGTCTTCTTTATTCATTTAATAGAAAAGTCATTAATAATTATACTTAGAAAAAGAAGCATTTTAATTTGATTATATTTTATTACATTCAATGTATGATTTTGAGCAATGATAAAATGAAATTTTTTTGTTAAAAACGCAAGAATTTTCAAAATTTTGGAAAAATAACATTATTGTTAAAAATCGCGAGCATCTATATTAATAGAATTGTATTTGTTATCATTTCTCTCTTTTTGAAAAATTTATTCAAAATAAGTATTTTAAATTCTGACATATAGTAATTATACAATACACTTACTAAAAAAAGTCAGTATCTAAAAATGTTATTCTTTTTATAAAATAAAATATTGGATTATAAAATCTGGGTCAACCTAGTAGTTTTCTCGATTTCTTGCTTTATAAGTATTAGTATGATTTTAAACAGATATTAAATTGATAAATGCTTATTAAATAAAGTTTGTTCACTTATTATTAGTATTTAAACATGAATTATTACTGATCAATAAAATTAAAATCATCAAAATGACCAATTTAAAACATATTTAGAAAATATAACAAACAATTTGCTTTTGTATTTGTTTGATTAACCAAAATAAAATTTTTAAAAGAATCTTTATACTTTATATATGACAAATAAATCACACTAATTTAATTGAATTCTGTTAAATAAATAAAAAAAACTAAAAAAATAGCAATAACTAAATTTGATTGTCCTTTAAAACTTTTGTATAACAATAAAATCTATAATAAATTATAATTTACATGATTTTAATTTATTACCAATAGATAAGCCGATTTTATACTGCACTTTTTTTATTTTTTTGGAAATAGACAATATAAACACAATATATTTCAAGATATACCAACAGTGTAAATATTGAAGACTTGATTCATACAAAATTTATTGAAGTGTGAATTTATTCTCCGCATCTCTTTTTTCATTTCCATCCTTTAAATATTTTTATTTGATAAATTGTATTAATTTATCACAATAAAAAATTATCTTCTTTTAATTAAAGATTGATATCTTTTATTAAATCTTTAATCTAGCATTTCATTTAATTCCAATTATTATTTATCATTTAATAAATAATCAATAATTAAAGTCAATAATTAATTAAACAATATATAATCATTTACAAACAATTATAATAAACATTAATAGATTGAATGTCATATATTGTATTTGTGACAAACAGTATTTTTATGCGCTTTATATGGAATGTGTATTACAGCTATGTATAGTGTAAATTTTTCTTATTTTTGATCCCAATTAGGTATACTGCAATTCTAATTAGATTTTAGTTGTTTTTCTATGTTTTCGTTAAAGTTCTTTCTTATTATTTATCCACTTCTTGTTGGTGGCAATAAAAAATGATACTAGAGTTTAAAATTTACACATCGTTTATTTTTGTTTCAATATTGCAACAATTACTGGCATTTAACGATGTTAAACTTATAAATCAAGTATACTAAGTTATTTTTAAATGATATAATATGTATTTTAAACCAGCGTTTATTTCAATATCACTTTTTGTAATAACCAATCAAAATTTACAATATGGCTAAGAATATTTATAATTTTTGAACACATTAAAATAAAAATGCTTTTTTTAATTTAAAGAAAATATATTATTAAAGTATGATGCATGAAAAAGTTTAAAAAGTACTTATTTGATAGTAATAAAAAATTCCAAGAAATATAGAATGAAGAATATAATACCTTTTTTGTTTCTCTACTAGAATTCTGATATAAAATGCCAGAATATAACAATATATCACTTCTTATGATTATATTCTTTATAATGCGCAAATGAAGGCCAGGTTTTTATGTAAAAATACTGTTTATACAGTATAAATAGCTTAAAAAAATTTAACACACATTAGAGCATAAATTGATAATTAAAATTTTAGTGAAATACTTTTTTAACGTAAAAAATATGTCTGAATGCATCTTTGGATTAGTCAGTTGGCATTGTATAGGTTTAAGGTACTAAAGAATTATTAAACGTGAAATATGTTAAAAATTTAGATTAGACCTTAATTTTTTTATTTATAGATATTTTAAATACATACTTATATTCTTAGTATTATTTATTTATCTGTTTTTATTATAGTTCAATCTTTTTGTCAAATCATTTTTTTACTTATTGGGTAAAAAATGGAAGGTCGCACATACAAATGATAAGAAATATAAAATTAAACGATTAAATATCAATTATACAACCTTTTTATAGTAAAATTTCAATTTTACCCGTGTTTCTAATACAAATGTTGCAATTTCTGGTTCGATTTTTAATAATACTTTTAATGTAAAATTTTCAAACATTTTGTAATGAGGAAATTAAATATATAAATAATTATACATATAAATCAAATATCCTATTATTTTTTTTTGACTGTAGCTCATGACTTACTATTTACCAAGTTAAATTTAATATAAAAAAATAGTAAATTCAAAAGAAAATTATTTAAGTTAGCAAAAATTTGAAAACAATACTATTATATTATTTCTAAAAAAATTTATAAAATGGAAATGAGAAAGATAAAATGCATTGTTATCGAAGAATTACATACTGCTTTATTCAAATATTTTTTTGAAAAAGCAAAACATCAAATATAGATTAATATTCAATAAAAGTATGCAAATTATTATATAAATTTTTTTCTTTGGTTCAGTTTTGTCGTGGATATTTATTCCTATCACATATTGGATATGGGTGATGAGTAAAAAGAAAGGATCTGCTTTAGACTTCTCTGTTTGTGTATGTGATGCCTAGAAGGTAGCCGGATGATATGTGACAGTGTGTGGATAGAACAAGAATATTTTATAGGTGTGATAAAGAATTCATCAACGTAGACGCTAGTGTCACTGTAAAGGTTATTCATTAAAAAAAAATATACTGGTTAAGGGCAAGAAAAAGAAATAATTTATGTTAAAATTCTAAGCAAAATTTATGTTATTTATAACAATTTCATATACAAACTAGTGTTTTTATAATAATATATATTTTTGGTTTTAAAAGACTTTCTTAATCCGCATATACTTAGATCTAACGTAAGATTTGATCGAACTTTTAATAAAACAATCGAAGAAAAATGAAATAAAAACCTTTCTAAACTGTTATAGAAACGAAAAAAGACCATGGGTTGTATTTTTTTGCTGTTATACATTCTATAACTATGTTATATAAGCTTTAATGTCCTTTTTAGTGATATCCTCATTTAATAATATATATATAAAATTACGGCAAAAAAAATTAAATAATGTACAAACTTAAAGAATATACAAAAAAACGATTTATGCTATATTTAAGGTTCTTTAAGGCAAAAAAAAAATTTATTGTTTTTTATATTATTTTGTTTAGAACCCTGATTTTAAAGACTTAGATAACTAAACAATCTTTTCTTACTAAACACTGCTAGCTTTTTACATGATAATTTGAATTTTTACAAAATTTATGATGTTCAAATAAAAAAAAATTTAAAAGCTTATACTTGATTTGTGAAATAATTTTTTTTAAAAATTGCAAATAAAAAACTAACATTTATGTTCAGAAAAAACTCTAAAACAGCCAATTTTGTAAATTTAAAAACATTTATGTCAACTTAAAATAGGAGAAGATTTAATAAAAAAAATCTACAGTTAGCGAAAGAAATCGATATGGGAATTTTCTTAAAAATAAGCAATCATAGATCGACATTTATTTGACATAATTTTCATATTCATTATTTAGTTTTCTGGCATCATCAACAACATCTTTCGGAAACCCAACTTTTTCAGCAACGTTGACACCGTAACTAATATCACAAACACCATCAACAATCTCATATAGCAAAGTTAATTCGTCGTCCATCTCACATTTTACCTTTTTATTGATTACTTCACCGGAGTTAATCTTGCAAATTTCAGAAAAATGCGTTGCAAACAATGTTATACATCCTTTTTCGACTAAAAAATCTCGCATACTAAGAGCCAAAGAAAGACCATCAATTGCCGATGTTCCTCTTCCAAGTTCATCAATTATAACTAAAGATCTGTTTGTGCAGTTATTTGATATGCGTGCGATGTCTATCATCTCTACCATAAACGTGCTTAAACCTTTTGATGCGTTGTCGTTACATCCTAGGCGAATATATATTCCGTCTAAAATTGGTAGTATAGCATGTGAACAAGGCACCAAACATCCTATTTGTGCAAGAATACAAGTTGTTGAAATGGTTTTTAGAAATGTGCTTTTTCCGCCCATATTAGGACCAGTAATAATGCAGAATTTTTTTGATTCAAGTGATAATGTATTGCGAACACAGTTTTTTATTAATGGATGAAAGCAATTTTCAATTTTGAGAACTGATGGTATTTTTTCCAAATTTTCTTCAGCATTTTTTATTTTTTTGCTCAAATGACCAGCTTCAAAATCTTCATCAAAGACAGAATTTGATAGTGTTATTGATGTAGATATATCGACTGAATCGTTATTAAAATTCGTGTTTTGCTTCTGTTCTTTTACCTGAGAAGTGGAATAATAAAATTGTTGATTAGTATTTTCACTGAATATTGGCCTGTTAAATCCAAGATCTTTTAATTTGCTAAATGTATAATAAACGTCGATAAGTGCAACAATATAATTAAAAGCCTCAAATTGTGTTGTAAAATTATTCATAAAAACAAGTAGATTTTCCATTACTACACGTGTTTCAAAAGCAATTTTCTGGTTTATTTCAAGCAATTGGCTGTTATAATCCTCCAAAAACTTTGATGTAAAAATAACGCCACTTTTAAGCATATTTTTCTCGACGAAAAAATGTTTTTTAATAGATTTATATTCTGAACGTGGTATTCTAAAAGAAAAAATTCCGTCTTTCTCTTCTAGCTTTATTTTTTTGTTAATTTCTAACAATCTTTCATGTTCCTGTTGAACTAAATTCAAATAATTTTGTTTAGAATTTATTAGTTCATCAGATATATCAATATTCAAAGTAGATGTTTCTAAATCGATATTTCTCGAAATCTCAGCACAAATTTGTTCAAATATTTCCTTCAAGTTGATTAGTGGATATATGATATCGTTAGCTACAAAATTAAATAAATATTGTGTTCTATTTTCCGTGTTACTGAGGATATCATGGGAACTAATATTCGAACAGGAATTATATTGATTTCTATTTATAATCTCTGAATCATTTTGATTGGTTTCTCTGATGAAAGATCTCATATTATTGGTCAATCCTTTATTCAAAATTCGAATTAGATCTTCAATATTGATTATATTTTTGTATATGACAATCACATCATTTATTGAAAGTTTCATGATTCTTCGGGTGTATTTCATGAGATCAGTAAATTTACTCAAAATTCTACACAATTCTGGACATCCAAACAAATATTCAACGATATTTAATCTATTTTCAATTGCTGTTTTATTGATTGAAGGCTGTCGAACAAACCTTTCAAGAAGTCTTTTGCCTTGTATTGTGTATGTTTTCAAATATTTTTCAATTAAACCGTTTTTTCCTATTATATTTAACATTTCAAGTGTATTTACATCAATTTTAAGACAACTATTCATTTTATATGGTAGAATTAAAATATTAAAGGTTTCAAATGATTTTTCATCAATTCTTAAATGTGAAAGCAACAAGCTCAAAGATTTGAATGACTCTTTATTGATGTTTTGATCGAAATCGATATTAAATTCTGCATTATTGAAAAATTGATCACGAAAACTGATGTCTGGGCCTGAACTAACATTGCTCAATATAGATTTTTGATATAAAAATGTTTTACAATCAGTTTGGTATTCTTTTGAAATGTTTTTAGTATTCAAAGTTACGCCTGAAATATCTTTTTGTTGCTTATTCGCATCAAATATTTCTTTTTGTTTTTTTACGACATTAAATATAAATGATAAATTCGGCTTCTTCAAAGAAGTAACCATTTGTGATTTTAAACCTGTGTGCAAAACCATTTTTTGCAATCTTTCACTATCATAAACAATTTCTGTGCAATTAATTTCACTCAAAAGACCATACAAATTGGAAAAAATGTCATCATCAACGAAATCGCAAAAAAACAAAGCATTACTGATTGGACAATAAAACGAAAATGATATCTCATTCGCTTTGAGCAAAGAAACGGATGCAACAATGTTGAGATTGCTTTCCGCATAAATCAGATCTGAATAATCACTGTAATTGAGTGGTGATGCTGTTTTTTTCAGCTCGTAAATGTTATTTTCTTCGCCAGTTATTTCGTATTCATTGATACACATTTTTAAAGTAAATAATATATATAAAACTATTTTTTCATACAAATCTTGGTTCAACTTTAAAGATGCTGTTTGGTTGCTCTGCCCTACAAATTCATACAATTCTTGTATTTTTTGGTTGATTGTGTAAATTTCTTGCTTTTTGAATATTTGTATTGTGTTTTCGGGAATTTGGCTTTGAATTCTTTGAATTGTGTCCATGGTTTACTCTTTGAAAATTAATTAAATTTAAAGAATTTATAAAAAATCTATAAACCATCCATGTAAGTAATTCGATATAATATATTAATAAAAAACACACTAAATGTGGTTTATAACTGTTATTTCAGTACAAACAATTTTTAATTTATTTCAAAAAAACTTAGAGAAAGATAATATAATTTAATCAGTCGTTAAAAAATTAGTTATTCAATTTAAATATTAAAGTTAAAAATAGAAAAGTAATTACCGTTTGATTACGATATTTTACACTGACTTAAAATTACGATTAAAATATTTTATTTCTTTATATAAACTTTGAATTGCACAATAAGGTTTTCTATACTTTTCATTAACTTTACTGCTTTAGAGAATAGGTAATTGTATTTCCAATTTTAAGTAAAGATTTTTTGTATTCCAAATTGAAAATATACAAACGCTTTAAATACATTATTAAATGTTAAGATATTTAATTCATTCATTTGTAGTTTTCACCCATCTGCAGTGAACTATTTTTATTTAACCTACATATATTGTTAATATTTTTTAAATTTCAACCTTTTGAAAATAACAGCTATGGTGAATTATATGCCTATGTGTTATGTTCATGTTTTAAATGCAACCTCTTATTTAGCCATGTAGTGTTTGATAAACTGAATACTCTAGAAATATAATACCACATTTATTTAAATTTATAAAAATTATATTTTCAATAAATAGCCCATTAAAAATTACTAGTTTTAATGCCTTATTAGTATCATAAATCTAAAAACAACAAAAGTATATACAATCATTCTATCACCTTCATTATGGTCTTGTAATGCGGAAAGATATCTATGAAAAGGTATAAAAAGTGAATCACAATCATTATCGTTTAATTCTTAACATGTTTTTTTTGATGCAGGCCGCATCCCAACTTCTCAGTTCAAGTTAACATTTTTTAAAGAAGCTTTTAACAAATGTAATTGTATTAAACTATTCAATTAAATTTTTTATTCTTCTAATTTTTTCGTCTATAAGGCGACCAATGGTTGAATTTAGAAAAATATCGATAATATTTACAAAATTTATAATTTAAAACTAAAAGTTCTATAAGTCTATAGCGCATTTCACAGGCTTAAAAAATATGTTCAGGTTCACATTATAACTAAACAATTTCTGAAACAATAAGATATATAGCAATTTGTAATAAAAAACATTAAATTTTTATTGCGATTACTATTTCATACAAAAAAATTCATAAAAAAATAATATAATAGTATAATTTATATCATACGAACTTGACTAAGTTTTAAAAATAAACCTTGATTTTATTTTTTATTTTTGTATAAATTCAATATTGGTAATTTTATATAGTATTAACAAGTAGATTAAATGCGCATTATTTGTTCAAATATGTTTTATGTGTGATTACAGCAAAAAAATCAATTTTTCTATTGATGAAACGATTATTTTATCCTGTTTATTTAAAAATTAGGTGTTTTTCATATAAATATTTGTGAAATTTCTGAAAAATTATACCTTTAAATTTAAAACAAGACAATGATAATCACTAATGGACAGGATTAAAAAGTAAGTATATTTGTAAAACAAAATATAAAAAGGTACTCTTGCAAATACTATGTATATTTATATTAAATTAAAATTGAAAACGTAAAAGTGTTCCATAAAGTCATATATGATTTTATTGATCCTAAAAATATGCATTATGTGCTATAATAAGCAAATAAAACAGAAATTGCATACAATTATATCTGTATGAAAATTATATCGATCATTTTTACAAGATAATTTTTTATTTCGTTAAATTTAAACATTGTATTAGATATACATTAAACATACAATAAATTCTAAACCATCCAGTCTAAAAAAAAACTTCTAGAACAAAACAACACATGCAAAAAAAAGATCTGTCAAAAAGTAAAAAAGAAAGAAAAAGTGTTTTGGAACAAGAAAACACGAATAAAAATACATGAGGTTGCTAATTATACACTAGAAATTGTTTTTTATCTAGTACTGTTGGATCAAATAGTAACATATTATATTTAATTTACTATATATATAGATTTTATACTTTTTAATATATTTATAAACATTTTTATCATAAAAATGTTATTTTTGATAAAAAACCATTCGTAATGCATAACGAGAACATTGTTAATTCATCTTAAAAGTAAAGATTACAGTTAATATACACAGACTGTTAAAAAATTCTCACTGTACTTTTTAAATCACTTGCATCTACTTTATATCTCTTATACTTCTAAAATAATAAATTTGATAAGATCCGCTGATATCTTAGTTTTTATACAAACATATTTAAGTTAATAAAGCAATTTGCCAAATATATAAAAATTATGCATATAACCAAAATTCATTTCTCTTTATAAACATATTTATATAAATATGAACAGATAAGGTTTTTTCTATTAAATAAAAATTTTTGTTGTGTAAGAACAAAAATTATGTCAATTGATTTACCAATTTTTTTTCTATTTATATATTATTTGCTCAATTATAAATTTACCATGACACTTATAATTAAAGTATGAGATATCAAATCTATTTTGAAATTTTTTTGGTTCTCGAGTATTTCTAGCATAAAATAAATTTTATTGTATCTCAATTTTCATTTTTGTAAAAACGCATACAAATTTTCACCGAAAAAATGTTATACGACAATATATTAAAATATACCGGTATAAAAACAATAATTATAGTTTTGCTATCTATTACTTAAGCAATAGAAGGTTTTCATTCGTTTATTATTATTTTTCGTCTATGTATTTCCTGGTTAAATAATAAATTTCGAGTTTTTTTAAATTAAGTTTTAATATATGAAAAATCTGGATTATTCATATTATATATGGAAAAATAAACTAAACTAAAAAAAGAATCTATGATAAGCATTTGATGATAATACAACTAGCTTCAGAATAATATAATTTTGTTCTAATTATTTAATTTTTTTGCAATATGTTTATTTATAATATTATAATATACTATAAAGTATATTTGTTTATCCTTCACAATGCGTTTATTTATCCTAATTTTTTTTTCATTACTTCTACTTGTTTAAATGAAAATTTTATTTTGAATAACATTTAATTGTATTAATTCATGCCAAATTCTATAATATATGTTAATTTGTTTCATTTTGTATGAATACTACAATTTAATTATAATTGTTATATGTTCTACAGAAAGTTGTACTCAACAAAATTTTTATTTATGATAACGTTTTCTTCGCTTATTTCGTTAGGTTTAAATTAATTAAATCGTTACTTAAAATTTGAATGTTTAGTTATCAAAAAAAAATAAAATTTAAGTGAATCACTAAATTTTATTTGTAGTTTTATTGCATAATTCGCAAATCTTGTTGTAGATTTATTGTGATAAGATATATTGAAATTCTTTATATTCTATTTAGAAATAATAAGAGCATAAATTAGTTAGTCTTTGAGATTTTTTGCATAACGCGAGTATTTATATTTGATATTTTTACAATTCTTCAATTCAAAATCTTCAAGGTTAATGACATACTTGTAATTTCTACAGTGTAAATTCATGAAATTCTATTTATCTGATTTGAGACTTTTTAAATATTTTTCTCCTCATTTGATTTTTTAATTAAAATTCTAATACACAAAAAACATTATTATTCCTTTTTCACAAAATAAATTGCAGGTCTTCATTTGATCTGCCCAAATTATATCCATTTAAAGTAAAATCTTTACTTCATATATTGACTTGATAAACTTTTTTATACTTGTAATTTACAGCCTTTTTTGATCAAAAGATCACATAAAAATAGTAATACTTATAATATGGATCGATAAAGAACTTTTTTAATCATGTCTAATTAGGAAAAAAATAATAAAATATCAAAATTTTGCTTACTTATATGTCAAGATTAAAAAAGCCTAACTATGAGTTTTATTGTTCACAATTATAATCGAATTTTAAAAAATCATTAAATACTGGTAACATCCATTTAAATCATATTTTTAAAATGTTTAAGATATAAAAAAATAGTTTTTAAAAGCAAAGTTCACAATATAAATATAGTAAAAAGTAGAAAAAAATAAAAAAATATATAAATTATGCTCACATATGTTTTTCAATTTTTTTACATATAAACACCTTTAATAAATTTATTAGTTAATTTTCTTTAAAATTGTATTTTTTGTAACAAAAATCGTCAATATACAAGAAATAACATTAAAAAAACCCATTTATTTTCACAATATAAATGCGACCATTTTTTAAAACACAAAAACGAAAAAATAAAATGTAGATTTAAATCACATTGCTACTTTTCTATTATTTTTCAATGTTCATAGATATATATCTTCTAATTAAATACAGGCATCTCCTTGGTTTAAATTTTTTTTCTATTCTTTTGATGCGAATTCTTTTCATAAACAAGTTATTACATAATTTTTGAAAATATATAAAATATAATGAAATTAGAAATTCAACAGATTTTAAATCTGTAAATATAAAATTTTTTATTCGTAATGAAAAAATAATATGGAGCCAACAGCATACATTTGAGATAAACATTTAAATGAATAATTGCTTAGTATTCTATTTTTTAAAAAGAAATTTTAAACATAAAATGCTTTATATAAGCTTTTTAGGTGGGGAAATTTATAGAATATAATAAAGAAAAAGTAAACTTGTAATTGTTGCCACAAGTAAAAAATTCGCTTTTTAGAAAAATTTATCCAATATTTTACAAGGATTTTAAACCCAAGCACAAAAAAAACAGAACTTTCATCTAATATATAACTATCCTACATGTTATAGAATTTTGCAATTTAATATTTCAACTTTTTACAAAATTTTTCAAAATTTTAATATTTTTTTGTTTAAAAAGTAAAATTTAATCAATCATTTTATATTTTTTATGCTTGAAGCATCTATTGTTCAAAAAATAATGCATTTTTTCATTTGGTACCAGAAATTCGCTATATTTAGCACCCGATACAAATTTATGTAAAACATGAAAATGACCCTAAAAATAATTTGTGTTTGAAACTTGAAAAATTGAAGGTATCATTTTCGAACACATAATTTAACCTTTTAATTTATCATCGTTTATTAAACAATAAAAAAAAGTACAAACTATTAGAGTTTATAAAAACTATCATGTATTTCTATGGACAATTCACACATTTTTTGATAAAAAATTGCGTTAGAAATATGTGGTCGATTTAAAACAGTTTTAAAATATCAAAAAATTTAATACTAGCCTAGCAAGAGATGTAAAATAAATTTTTTAAAGGTAAAATTAACTAAATAATAGTAGTTATACAATTAAAGAGTATAAAATATTGAAAAAATTTATATTTAATTTATGGTTTAAGTGACAATCTAGAATATATTTTATATCTTCTTGTTAATTATTTAAAATTGTTTAACCACAAAATACAAAATAAAAAATGAATCAATATAGTACAAATAATAAAAAAAAGATTTTAAAAAAAATAAGCAAAACATCATATCAAAAATTACATTACTATAGTAAAAATGTTGTTTCATGTTATAAGGATGTATAGACAAACATCTTGATAAAAATTTCGATTTCGTGGTATTATATTCATGTCGATTTCAAATAAAAAGATGAATTTTTTACTATATAGTTACAAATAAGAATATTTTTTAACATACTTAATATTATCAAACAATCAAATATTATTGGAAACACCAAAATTTAAAAATTAATATTGTATTTGCATGGATAGGCATGCAGAAATACAAATAAAAAAAGAATTGTTTGCGAAAATCTATTTATGAAAAATATTTTGTCGATTTTAACATGAAAATCGATTATCACTTATAATTTTTTGGAAAAATTTCTTTTCTTATTGTCATAGGATATGCTATAAAGTAAAGTCATGTTACTAGCAAAAAGGAACTGATCTACCATTAATGCACTTTAAAATAATTAATTGGAATTGGAATATGA
>AFBI03000223.1:0-16974 GCA_000230595.3 Edhazardia aedis USNM 41457 | reverse complement strand
CTTTTTTATGTCTTTCAAAACAAAAACATCAAGTGCAGGCTTGTATTTTTCTTTGTAGACGTTAGCTTTTTCGTTTGCTTCAACACATGTAATCGCCTCAAATGTTTTTTCATCTGTTTCTTTTCTAATAAAATCATTAGAAAGCTTTTCAACAACAATTTGTTCCGCTTTTATCTGAAGATTGCTATCAAAGACACAGACGTATTTATTACGAACGGCACCTGACAGCAATAAAAATAGAAAATTATAATCCTCTATAATTGGATTATAATATTTATTTATGAAAAGACATACAACACATAAGAGACTAATCAAGCTCTTTTTGTTGATAATCGATCCTTCATATATTGTAGGGGAAAGAGAAAGTGTTCCATTTCCTAAATTACACAAACTCAATGAAATTTTTAATAAATTTTCTATATTTTTATTTCTGGTATTCTTTTCAAATGACTTTAAATAATCAATTATTCTTGGGTTCTTAGTTCCAGCGCCTATTATTCCAAGTGCTAAAATTGTATTTGTCGGGTCATTTGAATTTTTAGAAAAATCATATATATAATCAATTATATCCAAAACTGGCTCTGAAGCATAAAGAATAGCTAAACAAAGTGGAATAAAATCAGTCTTGTCGCCTACCGCAATCTTAAATAATAATTGTGTTACATTGTCTCTACTCAAATGATTTCCTATACCAACCATTGTTATCGACAAAAGACATAAAGACAACATAGTGTTTTTATAGATATCTTTTTCTACTAGATCAATATCAACATTTTTATTTTTTTTTGATGTCGTCTTAGCTTCCAAATTAATATCCTCGGTAAAACTGCGTTTTTTTAATATTTCCTCCAGTTTGGTGCGATCAAATACGTAAGCATTATCTCTTTTTATGTTTTTATACACATCACTTAATTCCGATAATACTTGACAATCACCCGTACCAATAAATCCCATACCTGTGCATAAAAAATCTATGTGATCAGGCTTGAGTTTATTGGTGTCTTTTTGTGCTAAATCATGTCTTCCCATAAAAAATAACGATATACCCAATGCACCAAGTGCAAAAAACGGACTTATGGGGAATTCAAGTTGCCAAAAAGAAAACCAAAATATTGCATAAACATCTATTTTACCACCATTAACACCACCATTGTATATTGATCCTAATGTAAAAAGAGCAAATGAGGATGTAATTACATCTTTATATAGCATTAATTTCATTAATATATTTATCAAGGAGGTTTTTTTGATTTTTGTATCGCAATATAGCATATGTAAAGCAGCCATACATGCAACAACTTGATAAGAATCACAACATACTAAACATTTGAATATTTCGTTGCAAATCAAATCTGCATTTTTTCCACCATAATTATCACTGCCGTAAATTTCTGAATTGTCGCCAAATTTCATTTTTAGTGTATTTTCATTGTATTTAGAAAAATCTGTTGTCTTTGCATCTATACGCTCACTAAGGATGGTTTTCTGATTTAAAAAATCAAATGAATCGCCATATATTGTTTCGCTTATCGCAAATGCTAAAATCAAGCCGAGTTTTTTATTTGAAAATTCCTTGATTTTGATAAGGCCATCAAAATATTTATTTATGCTTTTAATCCTTGATGTTTCCGAAGCAGTTGGACGATATTCGATGATTTCGCTTTCTAGAAAAATGTTGTGGTTAGTATTTTGACTTTCATCTAACATCAAGTTTTTCTTTTCAAATGACAAAGAATCATCAAGAAATTGAGAAATCGAAAATCTCTCATTTTCATTCTTTCTAAGCATGCCGATACTTCCGAAAAGCGTGATAAAATCAGTGTTATCATCTAATATTATATTTTCGAAGTCAATAGGAAACCGATCAGAACAAAAAAAGTCATCATAGGTAAAGCCAAAATTTAGAAAACCGTTAATTAACGCCAATATAGGAAGATCTTTGTCATTAAAGAGCACTTTTGATTTATTTGATGCATTTAAATATGAATTGATTTTTAAAGGTGTCTTCCAATCAATGGTTTTGAATAGAATTTGGTTAACTGTTGGCACGAATCGATCGTTTAGGATCTTGCATAATGTATCATAGTTCCATAGATTTTGTAAAACACCTCTTGAGGTGCTTGTATAGCATCCCACACACACGTGAATTTGATTGCTGCATATTTTTTTACTATTTGTGTTTTGTTGTTCAGACTCGGTAATGTTCATATTTTGTTCGTAATATATATTATTTTTTAAGGTTGCACTATCTGTGTTTCCGTACATTTTGTCCCAAGATTCAATTGTATTACAAACAGTATTTTCGCAGCAATTCATACAATTGCCATTTAAACCTGATTCCCTACGATACCCAACTATTTTTCTGATATACTCATAGTCAAACATCATAACTTTTGCCTTATTTACAATAAAAATTATCTGCATAAATTCATAGTACGTACAATTTCGAAAAACATAATCTAAAATAATCGAAAATCTAATATTTCTAAAGTTAAAAGGCTTGAATTTTTGTGTGATTATTTGTTCAGAAATCTTTACATGATCCTCATAAAAATTTTCCATTTTTGTAAACCTGTCAATATTAGTTAGATCTTCAAAAAGATTTTTACTTTCTATGTTTACGATATCATCAAAATCATTTTCTTTTATTTTGCTGTTTTTTATAAATTCATCAATTGATTTATCGAAAAATTCTTGAAAGCCCTGATATGTTGCTGTAAAGGAACACAGATCAAAATCTTCTAACCTGATTCCCTTTTTTTCTTCGTCATATACTTTTTTGCTGAAAGATGTTGAGGAGCGAATATTTTTTTGAGCATCCTGATAAATATGATTTCCTTCTTCGTTATATAACGATATATTTCTTCCAAATCTAATAAAATATATAATAAAAGATGTAAAATCACGATTTGTCAAACATGTGTTAAGAATAGAGTCATGTACATACTTATCATTGATCGCTGGTTCGATATATCTCAATGCATTGTAGAGTCGTTTTTCTTCATTAATGATCAAAGGCAAAATATTTAAGCCATTTAAAACACCTAAACAACAAATAGTATCATCTAAATCAAAATCATTCATTGCTCGTTGAGCAAGAAAAAAAATAATTGAACGCATTTTATTTTTCTCTATATCATCTTTTGCAAGCACTATTTTGTTTTCTCTACATTCTGCAATATATTTCAATAAATATCTAGAAAAATAGTGTTCATAGAAACAACTGTAATCGATTTTTAACAAATTACCACGCATTCTATATTCTAAGCTTTTCCTCGGATCAGAACGTTTAAAAAGTTTAACAATAATGTCAGCAAGAATTTTGTTTGCATAAGGAGACAAGTTATTAGAATTATAAATTTCAACAAACTTTTCAGTATGTTCATATAAACAAGAAATGGGATAAGCGAACAATTTTTGCAATGTCGTCATATGTAGCTCTTTGTCTTTAGATTTCAAATTTTTTAGTATCACTTTTATCATGGGATACTACTTACTAAAAAATGTTTTATTCATAAAAAACGGAGAAATTCTGTAAAGCCAATAAAAATATGACATGTTTAACCCGTATTTTAGGCTCTATACACATATTTGGATCAATTATTATGTTTGCAAATCTAAAATATTTATTAATTAAATTAGATTTTTCCACAAATGATATTTTCTAATTTAAAAAATATAAAGCTAAAAATCTTGAAAAATTTATTAGTCACGATTCAATAAAAAATATAGAAAAATGAAAAGTTCGATATGTGTTTTAATAAAATGTTTTTTATCTAAAAAAAATTTATGTACAAACGTATTGCTCATAAATTACAACCAAGAAAAAAAACATTGTTATATTGTAGACTAACGGTATTCTGAATGTATTATTAGAAATGTCAATTTTATAAAATATAAATTAGCAAAAACATCAATTTATAACAGCTTTCAATGTTTTCGAAAATTGTCAATGGAGTTTACAAATGATTTCCACACTTCATTTTCAATTTCAAACAGCATTTTCTTGTCAAACAAATAGATGTGAAAATAAATTATTTCTTAACTTTGTAATTAAAACTAGATTTTTATATTTCATTTTTGATATTAGATAGAAAAAGATAACACACAAAAATATAAATAGAATTTTTATATAGAAAAAGAACGTTTGTAAATGGTTTTTACGTAAACTAAACCATTATCATTATAAAAATATTATTATTGCGCATTATTGCATTTTTCTAACAAAAAAAATCTCCTTGGCACAACTAACGATGTTAAATTTAAAACATATCATTAATGTTATTGATGAAATAACTTTAAACAAATTTTTGTCAAAGATTCATTTAGAAAACAGTAAATCAGAAGAAAAAATAATTGGTTAAAAACCGAAGAAGTCTAGCGAAAGAATAAAGAAGTCCCGATTTGGATTAAATTCAGCCATAAAGGTGATTCTTTCTTTAATATAATGAGTGTTCATAATATACTTAGTTCAAGTTTTAATAAACCAAAAGTTTTAAGTAGTGATAAATCAAAGTAATAACAAAATTTATAAAGATTTTCTTGTTTTAAAAATATTTGTGGAGGATATTAAGATCACCGGTAAAAAATTAGAAAATACAACTGTACAAGGCTATATTTTTCTATTATAATAAAACAATCTAAACTGATCAAATAAGAGAATAACGAAAAGATATAAAAATATAAAACTAAAAAAAAGGAATCAAGAGAATAAGATAATATAAAAAAAGATAGAAGAATAAAATTCTAATAAAAAATGTTGGTAAACAAAAAGATGTATCATTTATTCTTATTTTATCTAGATTTAAAATACTCTACACTTCTTTGCAAAATTAAACTTGAAAAACCAAATATTTTCCTCTTCATCTCACTATAATATTGTTAATAAACATCACACATATTTATATATTTTCAATTAAAACATTATAAATTTTTGCATTTAGAATTTTTTAATAAATTTAAAATGTAAAATTTAAAGAAATGTTTAGTTTATAATACAATAAACTAGTTTAGATAAAAAAACTAATGCTGGAGTTAAGGAAATTGTTCGGATTTAAAAGATAAGATTCATAAATAGAGTTAGTAAGCAAGTTATAATAAGAAGAAGACAAAGAATGATTGTTATTAGTTTTATTAGAGCCGCTTATTCTGCTGTGTAAGCCGTAATGTCTTCCGGCGTGCTAATCATGTTCTTTGTGGTTTCTTCCTGGGTGGATCGTTCTACTTTTGAAGGGGGATCACCTTTCATAGTTTCTTGTTGACTGTAATTATGTGGAGCGATCTTATTGGCTGGTAGAGTGAACTTGGAAACACAGCTTCTCCTTCTAGCAGCATTAGAAGTGCGTACTGCCGCACTAAATAAAAAAAAATTCCAAATTGAAATTTTGCAATTTTTTTAAAGATATGAAAAATCACAGAAAGTTATTTAAACAAAAAAAGAAAGAAAAAAGGATGAGTCATAATGTTGTATGCCAACATCTGAGGGGTAGTACCAATTTAAATGATGCATTTATGGTAATGTATTGTAAATTAATATTGAGCTAGTTTTACTAGAATTTAAACAGATTTGACATAATTCATTACAATTTGAAACAATTGCCATAAATGAAATACAATATAAAAAGTTATGCTGAAACGAAGAAAGCATTTAGTTTAAAAACAAATATATAAAATGAACAATAATAAATCTTCTAATTTAAAAAAGAATATAAAATTTTACAATAACTTAAATTATGCGCAACAAAATAGGTACAAAAGCAATTCAATAATTGATTGTATCATTCAAGCAAATGGGTATCCGATGGATACATCACATAAAAATAGCAATAGTAGTAATAGTAGTAATATGCATATTTATTGTAATAAAAAAACCATTTAACCATTATAATAATAAATATAAAAAACGAAAAATTCATAATATTTCCAAATTTACTTTAAAACATTTAGTTATAATTCTTTAAAGTACAAAAAACAAAAAATTCTATGTCAAGAATTGTATCATTTTTGTTGATAACTTTCGCTTTAGTAGATTTTAATTTCTGTTTCTTTTTGTCAAGCCTCTTCCCTTTTTCATTTGATTTAACTTATTAAAAGCAACCGCCTATCAGCAAGATTTTCAGACAAAACGATTTTAACCAAGCGAAATTTTTACATTGTTTATCTAATCATATAAAAACATTTTAAGTAGAAACAACATTGTGTATAACACTTACCTGTACTCGTTCTGAGTTCATCAGAGTAGTTTATTGTGCCTACAACATCTGCCTGCTGCTAACATATAATTTGTTCTAAATTATATAAATAGATGCACAATTATAATTACAAAAAAATGAACAGCAAAGAAGGAAAGCGTTAGACGCTGAAAAGATTATTTGTAAACTCACCTTGTAGGAATAAAAAACAAAGACTGTAAAGAAAAAATTTAATTGCTCTAAAACCTCCGACCTTGCTCTTATCTTTATTTACATTATTCGCATCGTTCACCATGCGACTACGCGTACAATAATCAATGTAGTTGTTTGATATTTACAGTAATTAAAAATCTTTTGAAATTTCACAATGCAATTTTTTTCAACACACAAAAATATTATATAAAAAAACTTCGCAATCCTTAGTTTTTCTTTTCTACTTAAGATAAAATAATTTTCAATTTAAAGTTCTAAAAATCTATAAAAGTAATACTTGCTCAAAACGTACTTTTATAAATCATACTGCGGTATCCGCAGCAAACTTCTTTGTTATCAAAAAATGTTTTTAAGTAATAAAAAACTATTATAATATTTTTTCTTTGAATCTTTATAATTAATAAAAATGTAAGAACTATTCATTGATTGATTATTTATTATAATTATAAAATGCTTTTATAGCTGAGCATAACTAATTTAAAAATTTTCATAAATGGACAATCTTTTACTGCACTTATAAACACAGCAAAACATGTCAAAACATGTTAAAACTTGAAATCTAGAATATTAATAGAAATTACCATTATGGTAAATTTTAAGAAAGTTTATTCGTTGCTTATGCAACACATATCGTTGATAAAAATATTGCAAATTTACAAATTTATATAAATTTATCTCTAAATTGTATTAAAACCTTCAAATAAATACATAGCAGATTACTTTCAATAAAAAACCAAGAAAATGTTTTTTATTGTATATTCTATTTCTCGTAACATAATTGCACGATAGTCCTTAATATTATGATCAAAATACAAATAATATAAAAAATATAGATATCACACACAACGAATCTTTTTAATGTGATGATATTATTCTTAATCAATATTTAGAATATGATTTTTGTAAATAAAAAAAAAATAAAGGCTGGTAGCATGTTTATTATTTGCAGTAAAGAGATAGATATAAGTATTTAGATTTCCAAAAAAATCTGGTTTTCAAACTGAAACATAATGTTGCGATTATTGATATCTAAATATGCCATTACCGTCATCATTTCAATGTGCTTAAACATGAATCTTTTTTAAATTCGCAATTTTTCAAATTAAAAAACTCAAAAATGAACTCCTTTCCGCTTCTTAAATCTTATGCTAGATATTAAAGTAAAATTCTAGTTTCTCATGATATTTTCATACACTAATCATTATGTGTCATTTTTGTCTTGATCTTTTAGAAACATGTTTTAATATAAATAGCTAAAGTTAAAATTATAAAACGCACTTATTTTATATGTATCTACGTTTAAACTTTAAAGATCTATTATTTCCAAAAAAAGATATATTTTAAATATAAACCATATAATTCCCCGTGGTTTTAATGTTTTTTTTATCAGAAATAGACCTAGACTTGTTGCATTATGATATAACTAAATTTTTAGTTTTTTTAAAAAAGCATCAATTTTCAATTTTTTTGGTTATAAATAAAAAAAATTCATTAAGCTGTTTTGTATGATTTTTTTGAAAAGACAACAGCATCAAAATAGTAACAAATATTATATTAGTCATTGCATATTGTTGAGTATTGATCTAACAATACTCCTTAAGATTAAATAGGGGAACTATTTAATTTTTGCAATTTAAAAATTTTATCTATTTTGAGATTTATCTATTTTTTGACAGTTAATTTACTAAAGAAGTTTTTAGTAAAATTTTTATTGGTAATTTCTAAAAAATAGATGATTTTGAAGTAGAAGTATTTTATCTCCGAATTAAGTTGATAAAAAGTATTTAAAGAACTTGTATTTTGGATCGATGGTTCGAAATCAAAAGAAAACATTAATAAGTAAATCCATAAAATCCAACACATATAAGCCATAAAATCAACGAAAAAATTTGAGAGATGAAGTTAAAAGAAAATACAAATTTGCGAAAATCACAAACATTAAAAACATAAAAATGATTTTTTTGTGTTTTTTGATGTAAAATGTATAGAAAAAGGTGTTATAAAAATATTTTTTATTTTGAGATAAATTTGTATAGTTACCCTCAGATGAATATAAAAAATTGATACAATTTGTATTTCTTTACAATTTTCTGTTTATATTTAAAATAGTAAGTATTTTTTGTTTAATTTCTTTCCGTCAAACAAATTAAAGTAATATTAAGGTAATTCAGTACTTTTGCATATAATTATTCCATATTTATATACTAAATTTGATATTAAAAAAAGACAGATTTTGTGTCGATAAAATGATTTATGTAGGTATTTAATAAGTTTACTGTGGTATAGAATACCACACAACACTTTTATGAATTTTTTTAATGAAATGAATGTTTAGTTTGGACAGGAAATTAGTAAATATATCAAATAAAACAAGATTTAACATTTTTTACAATATAAATTCTAATATACAATATTTCCTTTTAGTGAATGTGATTATCTAAGATAGAACAAAAATCACAAAAAGATATTTATATTTGTAAAAAATAAAAAAAAAGAAGAATTTTTTGTTAGATTTAGTATTAGAAATAGCAGTGATGATAGTAATAATAATACCTTTGTTATAAGTATTAATCAAAAAAGGGGAAACGGTTGTTATTTTAATGACATCTGCTATAATAATTTAATTCAAATTTTAATGTAAGAAATGTTTTAGCGTACTTGAATTTTATTTTAAATATGGTAACTTTTTAGTAATAAAGAACATTTACATGACTGATAAATATTTATAAAAAAGATTATCGTTAAAACACTAAAAACTAATTTCGTTAATTGAAAAATGTCTTGAGATAAAAAATTATTTTATTAAATAAATAATTTATAATTTGTTTGCAAAACTACGATTAATATATTACTTTAGAAATTAGTTCTTTATATTGTATTTTTTTCATTGTAATATTAACATTAATCAGGATTTAATCTGCAAAAAAGATAAAAGTTATCATAAGTTTTTATTATAAGAACGAATATTTTAAAATAATAAAAAAAATAAAAAAAAAATCTGTTCTTACATTTTTGTGTTTCTTGACTTTTTTTTATGATATTAATAAGTCATATTTTAATAATCAGCTCTTAATCTAAATATGCGTATTGTACTTATAAGTAATAAAATGCTATAATAAATAGTAAAAATAGTATATTTGTATTATGTTAAATAAAAAATAGAATATTTTGTTACATTTTTTTAAATGATTACTATGTATTTTTTTCTTAACAAATACTAGTTCTTTTGAGTCGAAAGAGACCATCTATCTCTAATCATAAAAACGTATCGTCTTGACTTAAATTCATATTTTTACTTTAAAAATAACAGATGAAATATTAAACGCAAATATACATTGTTTTATGTTTTTCAAGCATAAGAATTTTCGATTCGATGCTGTAATATGTCTTTTTGAGATTATGGTGCTGTACGTCTTGACATACCACAAAAAAAAGGTTAGCGGAAAAGACACATTTTTTATATCAGATGGAGAAAAAACTAATATTTGTACACGAAGGAACTTTTAAGAGTAGAAAAACTTTCTTATTTGTAGAAATTACTTACATCAACCCATAAAGAACACATGGAAAATAAGCTTATAACAAAAGCAAAGAGACGGCGCAAAAAAAGAAATTCCATAGGAAGCAAAATAATCATAAAATAAATCGCACGGAACTAGAGAAGCATCCACAGCGTAAAAATAAATGAATTTCATTTTAAATTCTATATTTTAGTGACACCGTCAGAGAATTTAAAAATTCTTTATAAATAAAGAGAAAATTTTACATAATAGAAATTCAACATTTGGTAAAAAATGAAAAAAAAATAATGTTAACATTATGTGTAAATCTATCAGTAGTTTTTATACCTTTTTTATCTTTTTCTTTTAAATTTTTGTTCTTAATTTATGTTTGAACCATTTTTTTAATCACACCCTTGTAATTACATATTTTACGTTTTTAGTAAATATAATTATAAAGATATCCTATCTTATTATTTTTTAGTCTGGTTAAAGCATAAAAATATATCTAACTATACAGATTTTAGAGCTCTTTTAATTATCAAGAAGCATTGGCGTAAAGTCTATGTTTATGTGAAAAAAAATAAGTATTTTTCGGTTTTATATTTTTATTTCAATTTGTACCTATATATCTAAACTATAGTTTAATGGTTTATTTTGAATGCAAGGCAAGATCACTATTGTAAATCTTTTAATTTAGATTACAAAAAAGAATTAAATTATTCTTGTATGTTTAAATTTACGTTGAAATTTTAGTTTTTTTTCTTTGTAATGTTGTAGAATTAAATTTATTGTTATCTTCAAATTTTACTTAGTCATTGTTTCGAAATTTTTTTTGAGTTTTTTTTTACCTAAATTATTATGAATTTTGTTCATTTGAATTTTCCCTAATATTTGACGAAGCTATCATTTTTTAGTGTTATTACTGTTACTGTCAACCACGAAAATTGTAATTATTTCAATAAGACAAAAAATATCTAAATATCAACTGTTTTTATTTTATATTTTGCATAAAAATGTTTTTTTACACATAACACGCAAAAAAAATTATATTATTCATTACGAATTTTTTCGATTTTTTTTTACATATCAAATAAAGATGTTGTTCTTAGCACAAATACATTAAAAAAATATTCAAGATAAATTTTGCATTTTGTAGATGCAGTAAACACTATATACGTATAGATCGTTTTCCAAAACTAAAAAGAATGCTATTATAATACGTTTATTCATAACAAAAACTGATATTAACAATTTGAACATTTTTTTGAATTAATTTTTTGTACTTTTTTGACTTGTTTGCCATATTTTCAGAATCTTAAATTAAATAATTGTTTTTTTACGAATTTTTGTCATACTATTTTAGTATATAATTTTTTTTTATTGTTAATCTGAAATATCATAGTTTGTAATTTTTTTGGAAATGATAAAAAAAATGAAATATATAATTCAAATGATACAATTTGATGTGCAAATATATAACTTGAAAATATTTTTTGTATCCATCGGATATTCATTTGCTTGAAAGATACATTTAAATAATTGAATTGCTTTTATTTTTTTTTGTTGCGCATAATTCAATTTATTGTAAAAATTTATATTCTTTTTAAAATATGAAGAAATATTATTTTTCATAATTCTTATTATTAAATTCTCTGTTTTTATAGTTTAAGCATAATTTTTTTGCATATCATCTTTTATGGTAATTTGTCCGAGTTGTGTTAAAATGTGTCAAATTCTGGTGAAACTGAAACAACATCAACTTCTAATTAATTACCATAAACGGAACAAATTTAATTATTATTACCCATAGATGTTTGCATACAAAAATATTATTTAATACTAAATCTAAAGAATAAAATTTTTATTAAATGTAGAAACGATACTTTTTTATTCTTATGCTGGTCTTAAAAATGAAAAATGTATAATGTTTAAATAATTTTATTCTGATCGAATGTACTACGAATGAAAAAAAGATATTTTACATGTAAAAAATTTTTATGGGCATAAATAGATTTTTTTATTAAAAAACACACTTTACAGAGACATATAATTATAATCGTAATAGTTGTATTTTCTTTCGATAATGCAGATTTGGGTGCGATAAACACAAAAAATATTATTTTAATGTAAAGTATTCAAATATATATTTTGAAAAAACTCTAAAATTTTTAATAAATTTTGTTTATTCGTAAAATATGATCACACAAGATGAAATACCACAAAAATCGCTATTAAAAGTGTTTTTAGTATGTTATTCACACATGGAAAAAAATTACTGAATATAGATTGCATATAATTAATTTAAATATGTATATTAAACATAGGAAGATTTTTTTTATAACAAGCATCATTAATTAAAATTTATAAGACTTCAAGGTTTAAATAGAATAAATATATAACGAAAGATGTAAATTTTGCCGTTATTATTAGCTTTGCAAATTTTTATCGCTGAATTGCGTATTTCCTACGCATTAAATTTTTCAGAGTGTAATAAATTTTTTTTCGTTTTTTTTAGTGTATGAATTTGAAATAATTTAATTGAAATAAGATATCAATGAATTTTATAACTCTGTTATTAAAAAAACCGATTTTAAGTTTTTCTTTTATAATCATATTAACTATATAAAAAAGGCATTTCGTTAATTTTGATGTGTTAAAAAAATATACAAAAAATCAAAATCAAGATTTAGAGATTTCTGGGGTATGGCATCACTTATTTTAGAAATAATACATTTTTTTAAGAATATATAATTTTTATATTTAATTACTTTTACAGCGCAAATAACAATATAAGAGTATGATTTACAAGTATACAAACCATGTCAATAAATAGTTATTTCTAAAATATGAATGCGTGAAGAAACAGCATTATACTTTTCATATATAAAACAAATAGGTTTGTCTTTATTGACCATATTTTAAGAAATCTATTTTATGTTTACAAGTTTGATATTTTAAGTTAAGTAATTCCAGTATTAAATGCATTCCAAAGATTATCTTAATTGATTATTTTAAGGTTTTAATTTTAAAGATTTAAATTTTTTGTTTGCATGTCAATCTGATCAGTTATTTCCTCTAATTATGTAATTAGTATAAATGTCGAAAGAGCAACTTGTACAAATGACAAAAAATTTTTGCTATCTTGAATAAGTTTTCACTTAAAAAATGTTATAATTTAGATTAATTACCACGCTTAAAATATTAAAAAAATTTGAAAAAGTGCGCTTAAATATAAAATACTCTAAATTTTAGAAAAATGACTACGCATTATACGTTTATATAATGCAAACAGAGAAGTAAAATATAAATTGTTCTTAATTTCAGACGTATATTCCACAAAATATAATTTAGTAATTCTAGATATGTAAGGTGACTCCTAAAACGATAAAATATATTCTCTTAAAGAATTTTTTTTATGTTGAAATAAAACCAAAAAACAAATTATAATGTTTTTCGTAGTATAATATAAAACGATTGATATATTTATTTACTGATTAATATTACAAAAAAAAGGTTCAAAGTGTTTTCTTAACCAGTATTTTAATATAGAGAAAATCTATAAATATACTGTACCAAACATGGTTTGTTTATGTAATTCATGTTAAAAAAATCATTTATATGCTTATATTTGATTGTATGGTGTGTCCTTGAATACTTACTATATATACTTAAGTTTTAAAAGCATAAATATGTTCTGGGACCGTTCATAATTATAGCACATACAAATACATTAGTTTTTGTTTTTAATATATGAATAAATTCTCGATGTTTCTTATTATCTGGCAAAATTATTATTTTTCCTAAGTCTTATTCACTCTTCTCACCTTTGTGATTTTCTCATTTTCGTCGATTAAACGAATTAATTTTTTTGTGATTTTATAGTAAAAATATTAGAAATTGATTTTTCAGGGGAAATTCAAGACATTTATATCGTAAGAATAGCTCAAACTCGAACTTTATAAACTTTTAGATAAAAATATTTTAATATACTAAAGCTAATAAATTTATAGACTTATTAGTCTGTACTACGAATATAAAATCTTTTTTATTTGGTTTCGTTACTTAAATATTTACGCACAACATTATTTTTATTAATATTAAGTTCTCCTTATATATTTTTTTGCCGAAATAAAATAGTAGTGAAAGACATGTAAACCTTTACGCTGGGATACATACAACCAGGATTGATTCTACATTTTCGTCCACAACGATAGAAAATACACTAGAATTTTGTATAAACAAATATATAGATTTTATTTAAAAAGATGCAAAATAGAATTTGCAGGAATGTTATTGCAATGTTAAAAGTAATACTCTATATCATTCAGAATATCTGCATTTATATTAAAATGTTTTTTTTACTGTGATTAAATTTGCTTTTACCCTAAAAATTATTATATTTTATCATTAAATAATTAAAAGTAATTGTTTATGTCAAATCAACGTGCAATAGTGTTGTTAATAAAGTTTTTTGTAAAAAAACCTTTATATATATATATATTTTGAGAAATATAAATACTATAAAGTTAAAAAGATCTTTACCGGTTTTTATAATGCTATAAAATAACAATAATATTGAATTTACGGCAATATCGGCAAGCAAATTTTATCTTGGAGCATTTCAAATTCGTATTGTAAATAAAAAACAATTTTACATAAATTCTATAAAGTTTTTGTGCTTGTTGTACGATACGGGATTTTTAGAAAACTTAATAAAATCTGCGCTTTCGCATAATCTTAGTTATTTATAATTTATACATAAAACCACAAAAACTAATGCAAAACAGAACAATAAAAGCCCACTTTCAACTATTTATACAAATAAATATAACTTAAAGTAACTTAAAAAAGCTCATGATTTACTAAATAAAGACACAAAAAAAGATTTAAAAAAATAATTTGATTCAATTTATTTTTCGAACTCGACAAGAGGAATGAAAAGAAAACCGTAAAATTATTTTTTGGGGATACAAATGTGTTTTTTATTATTTCTAATATTTGGTTTTTCTGTTAAAAATACACTGCTTAATATGCACAAAAATACTGAATTATGATACTAATAATACAAAAATATGCTTATGTTACATATTTGCATGCGAAAATCATAACAATCATCTTTATATTTCAAATTATCTACATATACAATTTAAGATGATTTGAAAAATAAATCACGCAATTTGTTTATTAATTGTAGCGTATTAAAATTTTATTTACCTGTTTTTTGGGGTTATGATTTCACTTGTATTTTTTTATTATTTTTTTTAGGCTCACTTTTAACCTCATGTATATTTTGTCCGTCTTTATACCTCCGATTAAAAAAAAATAAATAAATATTATGAAAGTCCGACATTTATTATTAAAATTTCTTTTTGTTTAGTATTTAAACATAAATTATTACTAATTTTCTATTTTGGTTTTTTTTCGAGATAAACACTTTGTTAATGCAAAATGATTTTCATTGTTCTTATTGCATAAACACAAAATATGAATTACGTTATTCGAATAGCAGCTATCAAAATTAACAAAAAGATACTTACTTTATAAACCATGTAAGAAAAAATTGTGATTGAAATGATATTTCAATATACTAAGCGCATCTGAAATAAAGAATGCTAAAACGACCAATCTCTTAACAGCGGAGTCGTCACATAAAAAGCCCTCTTTAAGAACTATAAAAATTTGTTGCGAAATGGGATACACGAATGAAGCATTAATGGGAATAGGACAAAATCAATTTTTTAATTAAAAACTTTAGGCAAAGTATCACTGATCAGAACTAAAAATATTTAATATAAATATTTATTTATTAATTTTCTTTTATCTTAATCTTTGAAATTTAATTAATTAATAATGTTTGAATTTTAGCAATATGATGGTAAAATTAAGAAGATTTATACAGCTGAAATTAAAGCGCAATGCGCTACTACAAAGGATAGTAAATCACCTGTCAAAATAAGACTATCGCAAAAAAACTTTATTAGTTGATCTTAATGTAAACGGAACGGTGCTCATTGATGAATTTGGCGCACAAGTCAAATAAATTGTTAATAGGTTATCAACAAATAACACGTTGTTAAAGAAACCATGTGTACAAAAAAAGATATTGCAATATACAAACAGTGTCTTTAACTCATGCTTCAGCACAAAACAATCGCATTTTTTGGACCCTATGTTCTTGATATTTTTAGATTCATCTTCTTATCATTGTTTGGCAAAAGTTATAAAGTAAAAATCTTTTTACTGGCTTAAAGCAAAATAATCACAGATATTTATGTCAAATTTACAAATATTTAGAAAAAAATATTTTACCGCATCTAAAATGTGAGCACCTTCTGACAAGATTTTATTGTTTTTTAAAAAAAAATCAAAATCGTTTTTAATAAACTAATCACATACGCATAAAAATGTGCGTAAAAATATCTAATTTTTTCTGGATTATGCTAAAAATATCTATGAATCTAAAAATTTTAAACATGACCGATTTCAAAATACAAAAAGCAAGAGAATGCTCCTAAACACAGAAATCCAAAAATTTAATAATAGTTCTTTGTTCCATTTTAAATTGGTAATAATATTCTAAATATCTATAAGCGCATCATAATTTATATTTTTTACTTTTTTTTATCCATTATCTTTTATTTTCATATATTTAGATCATAATTATTTATTTATAATTTCTTCTGACCAGAAAAATATTTTGGGCATAAAAAATTTCAATAGGCTATTTTTATCGCTATTTTTATTGTGTTGCCTTTAAGCTGCAGCTACCTAATGTTACTCCTGGCAGCCTTTACGCACTTTAAATATTATAAAAAAATTAAATAAAATAACCCATAAAAAACCATAAAACATTAATTTCTTTGTTAATGCTAATTAATAAGGAAACCCGATCATATTCCAACAACAAGTCTCCAAACTGAACCATGTTTGGAAATCGAAGTCCTGGTTTCATTTGTACCATACCAAAAGTCTTATGGAAAATAGGTAGGACAAAACTTAAAATTTTTAGAAAATTATCTGTTAAGTGAAGTTTATATATTAAATTGAAAATGTTGATATAAAATTCT
>AFBI03000222.1:0-16990 GCA_000230595.3 Edhazardia aedis USNM 41457 | reverse complement strand
TCGAACATTATATATACTGTAAAAACTAGGTTTAGATGTTTTATTTATATTTATATTTTTATTCACATACTCATACTTAAAAGGCATCTTTTTCTATACTTCAATCTAATAATATGAATAATAATTTATTCGATCAATAAAATATTGTATACTTCACCAATATAATTTCATTCATTAAATACCGTAATCATCTTTGTTAGTGCTAGACGCGCTAACTGATTTATTAACGTTTAAAAAAGAAAATTTTTGTTCGTTACTACTTTTTTTTTAATTAATTTGTGTTTTTTTTATATAGACAAACCTTCATTGACATCTATCAACATATATGCTTTTAAGATATTCAAAAAAAAAAACAGCTCAACAGAAAAACATGTAATTGATTTATGACTTTTAAATATTGGCTAACCGAAGACAACTTTAACTTTATGGCTTCGGCCAGAAGGCTGCTGAGCTATTCTACCGGTTGATTAGGAAAAGCTTCGTTCTCTTTCCAGTCATGGCATCAACAATCTTTCAAAAGGCAATTTATTACTTAGAAACATCCTTATCATAATAAATTATACATTTTTTAAAATATAATATTATTAATATCTTAATTATTTACCCTTATAACTTTTAAATCTAATTTAATCATATGCTATATAATTATTTTCCCAATCAAATAAAATTTATTTGACACCAATAAACAACAATAATTCAAATAAACATATTAATCATTCCAAAATCGCATCTTTATAAACCACCAATTATAAACTAGTATTTAATCAATTGTTTTGTACAAATTTTGGCTGAAACAACATAAAAATTAAAATATTTTAAAATATTCATTCATACAAATTATTTTTGGAACAAAAACCACTAAATAATTGTATTTATTAATCAAAAAACAAGAAAATTATTTATCAAATAATTTTTTTTCATTGTTATAAAAAAATGACCAAACCAAAAAAACTGTAAAACAGCATTCATTTGAATTTTAAAAAAGTAAAAATTTACAATTAAACAATCTGGAACTGTTAAACAAATAAAAAATCCACAGTAAAATTCAAAAGACACAGTTTTTTCACTCATTTCTTTAAACTTATTTTTTTCGAAAAACACTTAGTCATAATATTAGCTTAATTTTCATTGTAAAAGAGAAAGCATGCTATCTAAGAAAAATGACAAGAGATATAAAATATAAATAAAAATGCATAAAAAACCCAATAATAATATAAATTGATTCAAAATGTACATTGAGAATGATCATTGCGAAAACAGTAATGCTTCTTGCAAAAAATCTTAAGATATGAAAGATTTAAAAACGAAATAATATAGATTTTTTCAAACTTGATTAGGATATTCTATTATTCTGAGTTTTTAAAAAATATAGTAAAATATTACATGATCATCATTAATAAATACGGCAACAAAAATGTTTGTATACATATGAAAAATAAACAAAAATTTAATCTATTTTAATATATTACAATAAAAATGTAAAATCAAAAATAACATTCAAAAATATCAATAAATCTTATACAAATTGTTTTAAAAAGAATTCTTATTGCAAATAGATAATTCGATATCAAAAATAATATTTTCCAAAAAATCAATGTACTCAAGAAGGCTAATATAAAAACTGTTTTATCGCTAGTTTTAATAATCTATATGATTTTTGTGAACTAAAAACATAAAAAAATTTTTCATTTCTTGGTTGGTTTAGCTTGATTTTTTATGTAAACTTGTTTGATTACATATAATATAAATCTTACGGAAAAAAATAATTAAAAATATAAATAAGCAAAAAGGCGAAATTTGCAATTATAACAATATAAATTTTCAAAGCAGTTTGATTAAAGACGCAATTTGTGGTAATTAGATATACAAACGTTCCTTTTTGTTTATTAATTATTTAGATTATCCAGATAGGCACATATAACCCACGCTAGTATACATATGTAATGTCTTCTTATTACACGATCAATTTCTAATATTAGATAAAAATAGCGGTTAGAAATTTTTTGATTGTTTTTTTTGTTAATTTTATGCACTGATATACTTTTAAAATTATAAAACTCTAATCATGATGAAACTTTTAATTCAAATGATTTCTTTAAAAAAATAAAAATGTAACGAACAAGAATTTATGCCAATATATTCCATATAATAACAAAAACACTTATCATATATTCAAATTTTTCATTTGTAAACATATTAATAAAAATTTATCAGTTTTATAATTAATGCATTTAAAGAAAAAATAAATTCTGCCGTCATTAAAAAAGCTCTAATAGACAGGAAAAGCAGCACTGTGATATTTTCGCCGAGAAATATATTAAATAGTATCTAAAGTTAATTTCTTTTTATGTCATGAAATTTTATAATTAATAAAAAATAGAGGTAATCTAAACCAAGAACTTTAACAAATTTCTATTATTCGCCGTAAAAAAACTAAACTTTCGTAATTACATGTTCTAGTGTATGTTTACATTTTCATTTATAATCATATTTAATGAATAATTATGACACTAACTACTACTTTTTCATAAAAAATGCAATATATTACGATATAAGAACATATGAATGCATGATTAGTATACTTAAGTCGGGTGTATCGATATGAAAAGGCTAAGAAAGCTATGGGTTTAAAATGTGGCTTTTAATCTGTTTTTTCAGCATTTTTTTTTACCAAAAGATACAGTACTATCACATAATAGCTTCTATAGTATATTTTTAAAATTGTGCTCTGCTGGTTTTTAGCTGTTCCCAATACAGTTATTTAGTGATAATGCAATTAAAGGACATTTAACTTATTATATAGAAAAACCATTTTTTCTTGAATTATTAATTGCCTTTTTTAATGATATACAACAAAGGAAGTTTTAATTTTGAGTTTTCAAAATTGTTTTTATTTCTTATATTAAAGGAAATACGTCTATCTTACTGTTGAACGAAAAAAACTTAACCAATACATTTTGTACAATATAAAATACACCACTAAAAAATCAACACAAAAGTAATTTTTAGAATAGATTTTAACAACCCAATCAATATTTGTTTTTCGTTTTTGTTAAGAATGGTTTAAAATGGCTGTAAAAAAGTACTAATACCCACACGTATTTTTCCATGCCTAAAAATTTTAAATAAAAATGGAATTTTGAAACAAAATATAATTTCCACGGCATATACAAACTAAATCCATGCAAATTTTAATTTTTAAAAAAAAATTTTAATTTATACGTTGTTTTAACACTTTATTTAAGATTTTAAGAAATATTTGCATCACTTAGAAAATTAATTTTGTCATTAAAAAATATTATATCATTTTTATTTATAGAAAAACAAATAAAACCATATATATATAAAATATTTTTTATATTTACACCTTTATCAAGTTTAGATGTATTGTTTGAATTTTTATATAGGATGACTCATGTGTTTATTTAGTCAAATTATTATAAAATCTAGTAGTAAATCAATTATCTTTTTTTTAAATTTCGTAATCGAGATTTCAATAACATTCAATAATTAACAATTTTATAAAAAAATAAAATTTTTGCCACAAGATTATGAAAAAAAACATATTAATTTATATTATATATAAAATAAACAAATCGTTTTGCTATTTAATCACAATAATTATACTATTTTTTAAAATAAACTAAAAAAATTGTTTTTTCTTCTCGCAAACAATATTGTTTTTAATGCACAATAAAATCAAATATCTGTGCATCGCACCAAAAAATTTAGTATTAAAAAATATAGATCTACATCGTATATATTTTATGACCGTTAAATTTGAATATTATGCTTTTTTTAAAAAAAAGAACCACTTTATTTTTTATGATTCCCTCAACTTTTCTTATTTTGCTCCATATGCGCTTTAGTAAAGTAAAAATAATGTATAACTATTTTATTATTTAGATAAAATAAAAATGCTTGTAACTAGTTATAAATTGTAAAACATTTATAGCATTTTATGCTTTTTTATTAAACATTGTAACTAATCATACGCTTACATATATTTTTTTATCTTAGTTTGGCAAAATAAAAAGTAAAAATTTATTGTCGGGGTTGGAATTTCTGGGTCGCCCTCTCGGCCTTCCCGATTTATTATTGTTATCTGATGTTGTATAAAAAATAAAAGACTTTTTTTCGATATATTTATTTACTTTGGCTTATTTAAGCCATTTTTTGATCAAAATGAACCAATCACATTTTGATCAAAAAACATCAAAAATCAACAAATGCTTATTGTCTTCTTTATCAACAAACAAGACCTATAAAAATCACAAAAGAAGATCAATTTTGATCAAAAAATGATCAAATGTGAATAAAGTCAAATTACACCAATAAAACAAGAAAAATGTCAAAAACATCATTTTTCTTAATTTCTCAAGATAAAGAGATTATAGAACTAGAAAACACTATTTCCAACTGTCGGATTTCCAATGTGAAGAATAAAAGGTGAATATTTAAAAAAGGAACTATTAGAATTGTAATTAGATTATTTTATTTTTGTTTTTCTTGTAGTGATTAGTTTGTTGGGTGTGGTTTTTGATCTTTTTTTGGGATCGTTTTTCCCGTCCTCTTCTCTCTTAATATGGATTAAGCATGGGTTAGAATGTAGAGGTTCTTTTATTCCATTAATCGGACTAGATTTTTCTTGCTAGCTAGATTAGCACAATAGAGTTTATATAATTGGTATTAACACAAAGATCTTATTGTCTATCTTTATCTTGCATGTTTTCTTCGACATGTCAGATATTTACCAACCAGATATTATAATCGAAATATTTTAGTACAGAAAAAAAATAAAAGATTTAAGATACATTTTATGAATAACTATATTATATTAGAAATAAAAAATAATTACTAAAATATTTTCGTTACTTGATTTTTTTCTAAAATTGGATAATTTCGTATTTTTTTTTCATTACAATCTTTCTTTACATACAATTAAACATTATAACACACTAATTACAATATGTTATAACAGAATCTATCATTTATTTAAGAAATTATAATTCCATTCTAACAAAAATAAGGATACCAAAATATATATTATGGTCGTAAAACAAACGAATATTTTTGATGGGTTAAATTTCGCAAAAATTCATTCGTTCACGAATATACATATTTAATATGAAAACACATGATATAACACAGTCATCAAAAATCATACAGTTATACATTTGAGAGTTTTAAAATATAATCACAGAATAGATAAAAATCCCCAAATTTCGTTTGAGCTGAAACAGTCCAATAATTTCTATAATACTGTTCCTTGTGTCTTAAATGAAAAGCAAAAATTATTGTATCGCAAAATTATTAATAAAAGAATGAAAAAAAAACCAAACTAGCTTATAGTTACAAAATATTCTATAACACTGCTTTAATTAGAATAATGTATACTAAAGCAAAATATTACATAAATTTTACTTTTCATATAAACAATTGTAAAAATATATATTAATGCACGTTGAAATAAAAAGATGATGTGAATATATCATGTGGTGTTTCTTTCATTAGCTAGAATTGAGACAAAATACAAAAAATGATCTAAAATTTATAATTTGTCCTATATAAAACTTGTTTATTTGTCTGTAAAATTATTTTCTTGTTTTTACTAAACATTTTTATAATATGTTTAAAGATTATATGTTTTTATGTAAGGATTATATTTAATTCATATGAGACATAGTGTATATTTCGTGAATAATATAGTATTTTTTTTATTGAGATTGTATAACATTTAGAATGTTTTTTTATTATGATTTATATTTTAAATATTAAATAGCTTTCAAAGATGAAATAACTTCAATTTAATGTAAATAAAAATTATTTAGAATAAAAATCGTTTTTTGATTACTGATATTTCGAATCACGAATCATTTATAATTTTTAAAAAAATATAAAAAATACTGTATTGAAAGCTATTTATACAAATTTTTTACATATTAGACAATTTATTTAGAAAATTTTTTACAAGTTATGTTTTATGTGTCCCTATAATTCAATTTTTGCAATATTTTGAATTTTATTCTTTTATAACTGCATGTTAGAAGTTATCAACAAAGAAAAATAATAGTTTTATAAGCATTTTTGTGATTTTTTTATCTTTCAGCATTACCATTTTAGATACAATATAGGAATATACAATCAGCAGCTCATTATGAAATAAATTTCTATAATATTGTGAAAAGCAGTTATGTATTGACACAGACATTTTTTTGAATTCAATTTTTAACCAATATTTAATATATATTTTCTTTTCAATTCCATCAATAAATAATTCAACTTTATAAGAAATCAATGTTTTTTTGCGATATATAAACTTTTGGTGGAAAACAAAATAATTTAAACTTAAAAATATTAATAAGAATCAACCATAATATGTTTATTGCAACATATTTGTATATATTTAAATCGTAGCGTTTGTGTCAATAGTTATATATATATTAAAATGGTTAATATATCCGTTTATTTTTCAAAATACATACATGACATTATGAAACGTAATGTAAATTAAAAATTCGTTCGCATAAAACTTAAAAAAAAAGTTGTTCTGATCTAAACTAATTATCTTAGAAATCTTATTAATTTATAATGGCATTAACGGCTATAAATTATACCAAGAAAAATAAATATTGCAAAAATTTTAAGAAAATGAATCGTATTATAGTGCTTTGTCAGTGTTACTATTATCGCCAGGGGCTTCTTTACAAGGATTTTTCAAAAATATTTTGTCATGAGTGTAAATATTTTAAAACTTCTAGATTGAAATTAAACTAAAATAATATATTTGAAAAATTCTTTACTGCAACAAATCTCGCCGGTGAAAACACTCAATCATCAATTTGATAACTTTCTTCCGTTTTAAGTTCACAAACAATTAAAATACTAAAAAATTTTTGAAGAATTTGTTTTATAATAAAGAATTTCCTTTTGTTAGTTTGATGATTTTAAGAATTAGAAATTGTAAAATTTATATAACAAAACCGCCTCTTAATTCAAGCAATTCATATTTTATTCAAATCTTAATATTCTAAATTTTTAAAATTAAAGCTTTAAACATAAAAATTTTTATGTTTTTATTTATGACAAAAAAAAATTTTTTCTATAAAAAAATATGCAACAAAAAACGTGATAAAAAACCTATAATAAAACAAAATTATTTTCACACATGAAGAATCAGAGATTTTTTCTGTATATCATCTATCGTTTTTAAATAAACTTTACTTTAAAATTTTTAGCATGATCATATTTATATAAAAAGCACAAATTGAAAAATTTTAAGTTATTTTTTAAACCTATATGTTTTAGTTTTTTTTCAGTGCATTTTCTACTAGTTGATAACAAAAAAATTGTAGAAATTAATTCGGTGTACTTTTATTATATGAATTTGCATAGAATTACTGCTCTTAAAAATATAACTTGTAAAAAACAGCACTTTAATCATATTATCATATATTTTCTTAGCTATCTTTTAATAATAAGTCATTTCTAATATAACAAACAATTAAATTTACATAAATAAAAAATTTTTCAATTAAAAAATAATTTCAAATAATTATCATTGTTGGATAATTGTATCTGATCAAAATTAAAAATATAATTGTTTTTTCTAATAGGCATATTTATTTATTCTATTGTCTATTTATAGACAAAATCCTTATAATCGCACCAATAAACTACTATAATATTGATAAAGTCATCGGACTATAACCAATAACATTCTATACGTATCATCAATCAAATTTAGTTCGATAATAAAAAACCAAATCATTATAATAATTTTCATAGTTATCATAGTTATCATATTTATTGATAGATAACAATATTATCGAAAATAAATACCAATAAATTTTTTATTTTATAAATAACTTCAATCCAACATTCATACTTACAGATAAAAATTGTTGTAAATAAATGAATCCAATTTAATATGATAATTTATTTTTCTATTACTTGACTAGCCTGCAAAAATTATTTTTATATAAAAAATTTGAAACGAAACATATATAATTTCTACAAGAACTAAACTAATTCGATTTAATTTTTGACATTTATCTTAAACCATGAGATTTATTCTAGAATATAAGGTACAACAATTATAATTTCACTGTAACATTTTTGCATTTTCAAAACAATTATATAAATTTTTCAGCAAAATCTAGATATAAACTTTTGTTTAAACATTATGTTTTCTCATTTTAACAACAAAAATATTAGCAGTTACTAACTGAAGTTTGCAATAAAAAATTACGATTGCTCACATGATTATAGTTTAAAGCGACAATGATAATATTTTGATAAATTGGTTTTTATCCGTGTGGTATCCTTCGAATATCCGAGGCATTTATGGTGTAAAGGTATAAAGACTTATATAAACACTTTTAAACTGTTTTGAACGCTGTTTTTATGTATATGCAATCTTGTTTGATTGCCTTTTCCGTTTTTCATTTCTCTCACCTAATGGTTTTTTAAGAACTAATATTTTTCATGATAGAGAAATAATAAAGTAATGGAATATAAAGAAATATAGCAAAAAAATAGTGATTTTAGCATCTACAATCTGGTAAGCGAAAAATGATATCTTGCTTGTTTTTATTTTTATATTTTTACGATTTTTTAAATTGCTTGATTCAAAAACCCTCAACATTTCTAATAGTGAAAGAAGTTTAAAAACATAGAATTTTTTACAAAATTATTACGTAAATTATATTTTAGCTTCATCCATTTATTTGAAAGCTGTTTGTTTAAATGTTGTTAGCTATAAAATTAATATTTTACATAAAATATTAAGACCATTTGTGAGAAAGTGTTTTCAAACAGCGAAAAAAAACTATAATGCTTTTTTTATATTCTAGTATATTTTTTTGTAGATAATTTAGCTTTTTAATATTTTTTACATTGCATTTGTTACTATCGCACTCATTTGGAAGAGATTTAGAAGATTTTTTGAAAATAATAAATTTATAATAATTTCATAAATAATTTTAAAAAAATAAAATTATACGATTTTATATAGAACTTATACATTTAAAAACCACATCTGTACAGCTTTAAAGGACGAAATTATTTTTCCTTAATTCGTATTGCAGAAGTTTTGATATCTATAGCATTTACAAGCTATATAAAACGAAATTTATTTTTCATATTAAAAAAGTTCAGTTAGCATAGAATCTCATAAATTTACAAAGCACAAAAATACACCTTGTAATATTTCAAAAATCTAGAAAATTTATACCAAGTATTGCAAAATATTGAGTTTTTTCCAAGTTAATAAAAATTGTAGCTATTTGATGGAAATGTGGTAGTATTAAAAATTTATAAATTTTTGAAAAAATATTTTCTTTATGAGAGCAAATATGGATAATTAGAATTTGCTTAAATATGGAATTTTTTAATTTCTAATTGAATGCGCATTTGCTATTGCTGTATCCAACGATCAGCACAGAGTCGTTTTAAATCTTGGAAAGAAACCGGAGAAAGGGGGTGTAGTTGCGAAAAGGAACCAATTAATCAAATCACGACATATTCCTGCAACTATAAAAGACGTGGAGAATGTCCCCCCATGCAATTCTCAGGACAAGAAGACAGACGGCGACGCGACACTGAGAGACGATACAAACCCAGTTTTCCGCCACGGCAATACAATACAATAAATTCAATGCCAAAGAATTCGTCTTTATATTCCTTTTATTTTATTTCAAACCATTCACCCGCGGACTACCGCACTATGTTTATCAATTTTAGTTTTTTCAGAAAAAAGAATGTGCTTTTGGTTTATCAAAAGTTCCAACTTGCTATAAAAAAAAGAAGAATAAAAAATGTTGAAAAAAATGTGATGTTTTAAATTAAAAGCAGTTTACATTTAAAAAATAAATAATAATGATGAACAAAAATAATATTTCTTTTTCTTTAAATTAAAATAGTAATACTTTTAACAAAAATATTTTAGAATATTATTTTAGGTATAACAAAATACCATGTGAATAAAGCAGAAAAAAAATTTAAAATAACAAAAAAATATATTTAGATATATAATACTAGTGGTTTTAAAGCTTTAAAAGAAAAGTTTAAATATTTTAAAATAAAAGTATCAAAGAACAAAAAATAAAAAATGTAAAACTAAAATTTATCTATCTATTGATTATCTAGCCTATTACATTGTATAAAAAATAAAATATTTTAAAAAACTTTTTATTCCTACATATATTTACATAAAAAAGCTAAAAATCAATTAAAAATAAACAAACAAAAATATAATGATAAAATACAAACAATTAAAATATTAAATACAAAAATTTCAAAAGTGAAAATAAAAAAACTAAAATAAAAAGCTATAACTTACGTGTTCATATTCAAACATTTATTTATGTTATCAGTTTTTTTTGACAAAATAAAATAAATTTTACTATTGATAGAGCACATAATTTAAAAAATAAATATAAATTTACTTCCATTAATTTATAGGCTTTTTCATATAAGTGAGCTAAAACCTTTAAAAAATTCAATAATTCTTAACGCATCATTCATAATTTTTTAAAAATTTTGCTTTCGATACTATAAAAGTTCTTTTTTACACTATAAAACTACATTATTTATTTATATATTTTTGTGTTTTTTTATATTAGCATAGAAACTGTCAGATGTACGCAATGTCAAATTCCAAATAGAGGAATAATGACATCTGATCTAGAAGATAATTAAAATGTATTTATCTTAATTAAAATTATAAAGCATTATAATTTTAATCTATATTTTTAATATATAATTAAAATGTTTTAATTATTTGAAATTGATAAATTAATTAATTTATCAAATAAAGATTTAAATAGAGATGAAGATATAGAAGAGAGGAGAAAATGAAGCATAAAAGTAAATCTAAAAATACAGATGAAAACTCTCAGGAACCATTCAATAAAACCAACATAAACAACAAAACCATTGCAAATAACAATAAATAATCGCATAAAAATATGAGAAAATAGACAATTCCAGCATTTTTCAAACCTATTTATTAGGAAAGGCATTTTTTTAAAAAAACTTAAGCTTTGTTTATCACTAATAACTTTGAAAGAAATTAAAAGTTTAAAAGTACGTCGTTCATATTATCTAGTCATTTACCCTTATAAAGTACAAACTTTTAATATAAAAAATCCAAATTTTGTGAAGTAACATTTAAGAGATGAATGTTTTTATATTTTTTAGTGATATTATACGACAATGTTGAGCCATAATTGCAAAAATTTCATGCTAAATTATATAACCAATAAAAATTTACTCTATTTAAAAAATGTGTATATCAAGGTATAACACTTGAGAAAAATGTAAAATTCTATCTTAAAGACCATAAAGTTGCTTTGTTTACAGATAGCTAAATTTTGTTAAGATTTAAAAGATAAATTGATAAATATATATAAATTTACATATTTGTTATGGATGCTCGATAAAATCGTTTTATTAGTTTTTTGAGTAAATTTAAAAGATTAATTGCATAGAATCTTTTGAAAGTCTCTCAAATAATGTTTATACGAAATAAACACAATTTTCGAACGCTTGAGTGAAAAAACTTTTGATATAATAAATGTAGGTGTTTTACATTAATGAAATTAATTAATAGTGTTCAGCTAAAATAAATAGATAAAGTTACGTAGCGGCGTTTTCGTGATAATACATGTTGTGTAACAAATTTAGACATTTTTAACCTATTGATAATACTAAAGGTATGTTCAAAATGTGCGAAGTCTTTGCTGTTGAGATAATTTTAAAATTTAAAATTGTAACTTTTGGTCAGAAGAATCTTTTTTAGTTCACAGGATTCTCTTAAGCAAAAAAATGTAATTGGGACGCTATACTTACACGAAATCATAATTTTTATTTGCAATTCGAGTTTATAAATCTTAAAGTAATCGCTGAAAGTTCAAAAAAATGATATAATTTAAAAAGGCAATAAAAGAATATTTTTACACATATTAAAATAAAGCCGTGTTGCTATGCTAGTAATATTTTATAAATGTAAGATACTTTAACTGTGAAAAGTGCTAAAAATCAAATGGTATAATCATTATGCAAGTTTTTTGGCTAATTTCTAAAATCATCAGTGAATTTCATCTTTGTCGCTAGACGATTATTATAATAGAATGAATATAAAATTATTAATCGACAAAACTTCCAAAAATACGTAGTTATTTCAACTGAAGCAAAAATATAACATTTATACCAAGAAATCAAATTAATAGATTTTTTTTGCAATTTCAATGCCGTAAGTCATTAGAGATTGGTTGACACGGGTTCCAAATAACATATAAAGACAATAAATATATGTTTTAGTGGTAGAAATATATTTATTGTTTATTTTTAAGCTTCCTAAACCATGGTTACGCCTGTTCGTTGGGTGTAGTTGATCTCTGTTACCCTTACCTTCATGCCTTATTGTATCCACTATTGTTTAGGGCTTTATTATTTTTATAGAGGGCACGGAGGTAAAGTTTGGAGGTAAATATTATCTAGTAAGTAGGGATTATGTTTTAGAATACCACAACAGGTGTCGTTGGTGTATGTGGTACTGTTATTTACCAAAGTCAATTACAAGCTTTAATATAATGAAAAGATTTTACTTCTATGAAATTATGATATTCTTTCAAATATTCCGAAGATTTATGTTGCATATATATTAAGAGTTGCATGAAAAATCTTTAAAAATGATTTGATCGTTGTCTTTAATAAAATTGGATGCTGTATGCTCGATTCTCTTGTTCTTCATTATTCACCCTTATTGGTTTTTTGAAATTAATATTTTTAAACTAATAGAAAAAATAGAGCACTGGTATATAGTTAAATTGAAATAAAATGATGTGGTTGGTTTTAGCTATTATAAGATTATTTATGCATATATAAGACAATATAAAACAAAAACAAGATCAAAAAAAAATTGTTTCTTTGTTTCAAACGGTAACAACGAATGATATTTCAAAACGGAGTTTTATTAATATTAACTGACTGAAATAAAAATTTACTATGAATATACTATATATTTATACGCATTTATCACACGAACAAAAAATTAAAAAATTCTTATTAATATCATTTTGATGATTCTAAAAATATTTATAACATTCTATCCATTTTCTGTGTATTCACTATATCGTTACACATTATTATATTTTCATAATTTTCCGGTGTCAATAAAACTTTTTTTATCTCTAAAAAAATATATTTATGTAGTAAATAGTTCTTTATATTCAAGAAGAAAACGATTTAAATAATTTTGGTTGCATCAATTATAAACCGTTTACTTGTTTACATAATAAAAAATTCAAATCTCTAAACAAAAAAAAACATTCAATTTAGAATCTAGTTTACTGCACCAGAATGAAGGTGAAATTATTTCAAATGGTGTTTTTTATAAGACGAAATTTTTTTTGTCTTCTGCTTAATTAAATGATTTGGAATAACCGATATAGAAACATTACAAACGAAATGCTTTTTAAACAATCCAGAATTACATCATCATAAAATAGTAAACACCTACTCAATTTCTTTGTTCTCTTTATACTTTTAAAGTGATATTTGATCGCAAAAGCAACAGAAAATTCATTCAAAAGTTTTCAATTATATTAATAAAATAAATAATAAATCGAATGTATTCTAAATTACAATTCTATGGATAATTTTTTATTTTCAAAACTATATAATCGTAAAACACAAAAAAAATTGTATAAAAGTTTTTTCTAAAATACAAACACAATTGCAGTGTTTCTGTAAAATCAAAAAAACTACAAATTTTTGAATTTTTTTTATGCATGTAAGTATTTTAGCTGTTTTTAATTTTGTTTCATAAATATATATTGGGAATATAGAAAAACTTTTAAAGGTCATAATTTAAATTTTACTTTAAAATAATTGTTTTAATGCATTGCAAATTGAATTTTTTTCTGATTTCCGCTAGAAACATATTCATATTCTTTTTTTTGCATCTATGAATACAAAATTTTGCTTAAAAAGCATATAAACATTTAAAAAGGGAAAAAATTCTAATAACTAATGTTTATATAGTAGATTTTTGCAAATCGATTTGTACTTTTATTTTACATATAATAAAATAGAGAAAAGATTATATTGTAAAGAAATCAATAGGTAAACTTGTTTGTTTTTTGCAGCATCAATGCTTGTATTTAAATCATAAAATATTTTTATTATTTTACTCAACATATGTACTATGTTAATATAAATAAAATATACAACATTCTCCAATTCTTTAGTATGTATTATTTTGTTTTATAATCAGTGTCAAGAATTTTGATTGAAGGGAAACAATTTACTCGTTTTTTTTTGATAAAAAATTTTTGTAAGATATATTGAATATTATTTTTAATACACAAAAAATATTTTTTTTAGATTACAAATCTAGAGAGAAAGTTTACACTGAAAAAACATTTCAAACACACATTTCAGACTTAACTAAAAGCCTATATTGTGAAATAATACTTTCGTCATATTTTTTGTTTATTTAGTTAAACAACGATATACCAATGCCTTTCAATACATGTCAAGCAAAAATATAACGAAAATAGAGATGTTATCTGAAAGTAAAATTTTTTTAAATTATTAGAATTAAAATTTCCGAAAAATGTATTTGGCCGTTCCTCTACCTTACTATTCCATTTTGGAATCGTTTTTTATCATGAATCTAAAAAAAGGGATTGTTATTTGGCATATCCAAGAAAATTAATTGTATTAGATATTTTGAATATCACAACCTTAACTAATTTCTTATAAAGTGGCATTATGAGATATGTTTTAATTATTATATTTCTAAAGTAATCTATAAAATAGAGATATAGATGCAAATATTGCACGTTAATAATAAAATAAGAATACCGGCAAATAAAAAATATTCATTGAGATAAATCGGATAAAGAGTAATAAGTGATGATAAGAAGAAAATTTTAAGAATGAATAAGATCAAAAGACTGTAAAAAATATAAAATTGTCAAAAAAATTATACCATTTAATTTTTTCTATTTTGTTGCTTTTATTTTTTTGATCCATAAATCTAGTAAAAAAAACTTAGTGTAATGGTTTGTTCCTTCTGCATTCCTCTACATGAATGCACCTTTTCTGCAGGTATTTTTCATAAATAGAAAATATTGAGTTGTTTAAAGGCGCCTTAGTGCTAGCAGAATTATATGAATGGGTGAAATAAGAATTAGGTAAGTCTGTATTTATTTTATCTTTACCGCTCCTAAGCTCTCTGTTTTTTGTTTGGCTGTGTTCTCTTTGCATTCCTCATGGGGTGAATTATAAATTCATCAATTTATAGAAAGAAAACAAAAAGAGAAAAAAAGAGATCAGGAAGAAGAAAAGGAATTTGTTGACTACAATAGTTCTATTTATGAGATTTTTTGTGATCCTCAATAAGGTCTGTTGTGGACCCGAGAATCCCCAATTGAGACTTTCTCGGTTATTATTTCTATCTTTATTCCCTATTTTTTTCATTTATTGCTATAGTATGTTTTTAAATAGTTTATATTAATAATCAATCGAAAAGTTTAATTATATTAAACTTTTACTGTACATCAAATGAAATATAATACATTTTTTCAATATTATAATATTGAATTTTTATTTAAATATGAATTTTATATATATTTCTAGATAGAGCACATTTCTGGTATGTGACAGTAATAACTTAGCTTATTGATTGTTTTATCATTTTTTATATTTTTTGAATGATACAAAAATAAAAAATTGCCAAATAATTCAGTTTTTAATATCTTATTCTAATTTTAATTTGAAAATTCTTTCATACGCTTTTTGAAAACAGCGCATATAAAATGTTATATAATTATAGATGAACCAACTTCTTTGCCACATTTATAAATAAATCTTAAAAATGGTGTTAAATTTATAGACCTCTTAAATATTATGTTTATATGTTTTCAGGATCATCTTTTAAAATTGATAACATTTTTTTCAGTAAAAAAAAAGACTATGCTAGAAAGCGAATCTTTATATTTTGTGTATTGTAAAATTTGAGGATTTTTCTAGTGTCCTATAGGAATATACCATCTTTAAATACGATTCTAATTTACTAGAAGTATTTTGTTTTTGTAATGCATTAACATTACGTTTATTAAATTTTTGTTTATTATAAATGACAAAATATTGCTACTATGCTATTACTATTACTATTCAAACTATTATTTATATCATCGCTATTTATACTACTGCTATTATTATTAAACTTATTATACATTCTCCTTCTCCTTTTATTATTTCGTTTCATTTATATAATTATTAGTGATTTTTTCTTATCTTTGCAAAACTACCAACTTTAAAATAAAAATATTTTCATATTAAAAATTTATGTATACAATTTCTCTAATTTTTTATGAATAAAATGAAATATTCTTATTTTGAGATTAACATTCAAGTCTATTCTTTAAAATACTAAATAAATAATATTGTTATTATTTTTTTAAGGATCTTTGTGGTATTTATACCACATATAGAACCACATATTATCTTTTATATAACAATTAGATACCATTGATAACAATTATCTGTCTTCTTTATGATTTAGTTTGCTACAAATAGTGCGTAAATTTTAAATCCGCTTTACCACACAAATAATATTTTTATAAATACTTAATTTTCTTAAGCTTTATTTTCTTTTCTATTTACAATATTATTATTACAATTTTTATCTCTTTGTTTTGTTTTTGTAGCGTAAATTACATTTTTTTTTGACTGCTGATGTTATCGTTATCCCAAAACACAAGGCTATATATTTTGAAAATAATCACAAACAATTGCATAAGGATGTATTTATAATTGAATATCAATATGTATGTTTGTAAAATTATGTCGCATATTGAATTATAGCATTATGTGTTTTCATGTGCACATTTAATTTTTTAATAAATACTTTTTCGATTCTGATAGTATAAAATGTATAATAAATCATTGAGACAACAAAATCAATATTTAAAAA
>AFBI03000221.1:0-13708 GCA_000230595.3 Edhazardia aedis USNM 41457 | reverse complement strand
TTTTTTGTGGAGCTGATGGTGTTGATTTTGGTGCATCTTCAGTTTTTTGTGGAACTGATGGTGTTGCTGAAGATGAATCACCATCTAAATTTTTAGGTTTTCTGGGGATATTTGGTACCAAGTCAGTACCAGTATACTTTTTAAAATCTTTTTTCAAAATTTCCACATGATTCAATTCGCTACTAATTTTTTTGTATCGTGGCACGACAAATGTAGCAACACAATGCCACCTTTAACCATATGTCTTCCCCAAACATAATGAGAAAAAGCATTTACAAATTTTACTGCATCTTTATCACATTTGACAAATCTAATAGCATTTATCTCTATATATGTTAACTTGCTTCTTTCTAAATATTTTCCGACCCTGTCGAAATGTTTATCCACTTCGTCACTTATAAATTTTTCCGGCTGACCTTGATCTTTATCTAATTTAGTAATTTTACAAACCACAAAAATTTTATTTTTGGGGGTTTTCGCTTGAAAGTTATATGATATTTTACTGTCAGCTATTATATAAGAACTTTGTGTTGTAGAAAAGCATTCGTTAACACAACATCCTACTACCGATAAGCCTACCCCTGCCCCGATCAAAATATGTTTTCCTACTAAACTACTAATGGGAACAAATTTCGCAGCTATAACAATCAAAAATGGTATAACAACTATGCCGATTGATACATACCACATGGAAAACACATATGTTTGAAAAAAAAAATATGAAATTGCAAAATAGCTCAAGGGTATAACAATTGTACCAAAAATAGAAGCATACCAAATCATTATAAATATTTGATCCCCACGTTTGCTTGAAAAAGATTTTTCTTTTGATTCCTTCATTATCACGCATACTATATTTCTTTATATACATTCAGAATTCGCAATTTGCCAATTATTATCTAATTATAATTAATTTATATCTAATATAAAAATTGCAAATTAATAAAAAAATTTGATCCAATTTGTTTATCACTAAAAACATTCTAAAACATGGTAAAAAACATTAAAATTGCTCTTAATATATAACATACATTTAGTTTTATTGGTCATTCTCAATAAATTTACCCTTTTACAAAATTTCAATAAATTTACAAAATAATAGACTACAAAAAGAAAAAAAAGCGACTGGATCAACTTGATTATCTTCTCAGAATTATTTATAATTTCATTTATATTATATGATAATTACAAAATTAATATATTTTCAATTTAAATAATTTAATTTACTTTAATCAATTAGTGAAACTTCTTGTGTCCAAACAACGATTTCGTTTTTTTTATTTTTTGGTAGGTGCAAAAAAAAAATTCGGAACAACATAAATTTCCCCTTTTAAAAATTACCAATCAATCGCATTCATAATCAAAGTAATATATTTTTTCCGAACTTTCCGGTCTATATTTATTCCCCGCAAATTTCTGGTTTACAAATTAATTGGTCTATGTCATCAAATTGCGTAATCTATGTTTAATTTTCTAATTTTTGCTAATGGTTTAGATAATAAATTTAAAAAAATTCTTTTTTTAAAAAAAAATTTATCATTCAAATGGTCGATAATTTGAAAAATTAATAATCTGAATATGAATTTTTGTTTTTTCAATGTATATTATGAATTCATAATGTGAGAAATTTATTAACAACTATTTTGAAATAAAAATTATTTAATAACAAATATTTAAGAAAAAGTGATGTTCGAAATGCGATTAACATTAAAGTACCCTTTTTGTATTTTTTTACACCTTATTAGAATATTGGAAAAAGTGTCTACAATATTTTTTCTCAAATTGTTAATAAAAGTGTCTTTAAAATGCATAAAAATAGGGAAAAATATAAATTAAAAATCAAAGGTTATTCATCCTAAAATTTCCTGTCTTTTTTGCAACATAAATAGCTAAAAACAGAATCACAATATTTTATATGATATTTTATGTGATATAATTTGAAGAATTCATATTTTTTCAATGTGTTGCTTAAAAAAAAACGCTGCTTCTATCTTTAATTTACTTTATTCAAAAGATCAATAAAAACTGGTCAAAGCATAATTTTTACATTCGATATTCAAAATAATAACTATAAATTCTTCACAAACATAATTAATGCATTAATTAAATATTTCACGCTATCATTTAATTTAATGTGAATTATAAAAAAAATTTTAATAGTTTTTTTGTAACTTTGGAAATTCAAATAAAAAATTGGCAAGAAAGAATTATAAATCATTTGCAAATTGATTTTTTTTTCTAATATTTCTTTATTTTAATATAAAGAAAGTGAAATGAATAAAAATAAAATAAATGTATATTTACTAACTCGGGTGAATTGTAATAAATATTAATTTAAAGAAAAAAAGCGATTTAGAAAATTTAATATGCTAAATTTTATCTGTCGTGATCAAGATGAAGAAATCAAATCTCATACAATTAAAATAAATATTTTCTGTTTTAAACTTATTTATAAAATTATCCATTTTGACAATATGTTTTAAACACATATTTTAAGTATTTACGACAATAGTGTGTGATTTTTATTTATATTTTCTATTATTTTCAAAAAAAAAATTAAAAATATATGCCCCTTCTATTTTTATCCCTTAAGAAGAAAAGAATGTCAAATCAAACATTGTTGCCAAAGATCAGCTATTATGCAAAACACTAAGTTTTTTAAAATATAACCAACTAAATAAGAGACTTCATGTATCTTTATTATATGAATGGTTGTGGTGATGTGAATCACCGTAAAATGAATTAACAAAAGTGAATGTATATATTCAAAAAAAATAGAAATACAAAAAATTTTTCCAACCAAAACTAATCATATTTTTTTGAATGTATTAACGTTTAGCAATCAGATTATCATAATTATACATTAAAAAAATCTCAAAATCAATTGAATTCAATAATATTGTAAAATTATTATATATATACATATATATATGTTAATAATTTTTCATAATAATATCATTCTGGTTTATACTTTTTTAAAATTTGTATCAGAAAGGTAGGTTTCGCTGTATTTTAGTTGCTTATTAGCATCTTAAAATAAAATTGTCTTTTTTTCATTATATATATATTGATAAGTATTTTTTTGATCAATCAAGTTCGTAAAATTTTCACCAATTCAATATTCTGCAATCAAATATCATCATTATCTTCATAAAATATTAATTACTTCAATATTCGAATAACCAAAATTAGAAATATTTTGTTTTAAACTAAAACAATAAATTGAATTATTTCAAATGATTATCAGTTTTTATCTAGCAAAGTAATTCGTTATTAGATATTTTTTATCTATAAAAATATATTTTACACTTAAAAATAAGAATATGAATAGATTAGAATTTACAAGAATTTGTCTATATTTAAAATAAAAAAAAATTTTAATTAAGCGAACAGTAATAGTTTGAATATTTTTAATATAACCTATTATTAATGTGGTATAAAAATTTCCCTTTCCAATCTCTGGTAAATCCTATCTTCATAAAACCACTTATATACGCATGCATAAAAAAGCAAATATTGCGTAATTTAACATACTTTGGGTTAAGCTCTTTTTTTTACCTTCCTCTTAGCCGCCTTTTTTCTATTTTTGATTTCCCCTCCTCTTTTATGTCCGAGGCATCTATTAGAATAAACTCAAAAGTAAATATATAGAAATGACCCAACAGAGACAGAAAGATAACATACGAGAAGATGTAAAAAATACCAGAACCACCAAAAAGATGAACCCTGGCAGGTAACAGTGATAATTCGGTAAATAGATATGCTCGTAGAAATATTACCACATTTAAATGTCTATATTTTATTTTCTCACACCTTACCAACGATCTCTATTAGTCTACGGCACGGCCTAACAGAAAACAAGCAAGTATATTATAAACATACAAATTTAAATATTATGCCTTTTCAGTATAATAAAGAAAAAAATCATGACAAATTCGCACCAACAATACTAAAAAATTTTATTATTGAACGTTTTATAATAAAAAATAGATGTATTTTAGTTATTTATCTACAATAGTGTAGATAATTTTAAGATTTTCGTAGAATTTAAATAACACGCATTTTGCGGACAAGTATAGCGTTTATACACATATTATTATGGGATTCATTATGTAGTAAAATTTAGATTAACCAATCGAAAATGAACAAAATATTGAATCATAATTCTCAATGTTTCTGTTTCAGTTCAAAGGAGTAAATTACGGATGATTGGTTCGGATCCGCTCAATAATATATTTTATAAAGTATCTATATTTCGTTGATATACAAAACAAATAATTAGATAGTAATAAAGAGGGCGTAGTATAAAAAACCTCCGAATTTGTAAAATAGATGACAAGAAATCTAACCGCGTTAGACAAAATCAATATTGCGCAATTTCAAATTCACAAAATTTGTATTATATTTCAGTTCATCTGTTATTTTTTTGCAAATAGACTTTCATCTCTAGTTTAATGAGATTTTTTTCCGTTTTCGTTTTTTAGTTTTCTAGATGATCATTTTATGGTCAAAAAAATCGTGTAATTTAACCAACAATGGAAAACAGAAATTTTTTTTGTTGTTGTATAGTTTTCTGCCTTTTTTTAATATTTTTTCAAGGTTCATTACATTTATAGTTGATAATATATATTGGGTTTTGTTTAATTGTTTTTGAACTTATATTTTTGACCTTTTTTATGCAACATGACCTCAATAACATCCATATATATTGTCAAAAAACACATAATAACCGCACTAATGTTTAAGAAACCCCAACAACATACTTTAATGTTTGTTTAAGGGAAATTATATAAAAAAACATACATATTGTTTCATAGAAAAAATGAACAAAAAAACAACAAAAAGCGTTGTACATGAAGAAACACGGAGAAACATTATATTTTTTATAGCTAATATCACTTAAACGCATATATAGTGAAGAAATATACTAATGAATAAAAAAAACACAAAAAAACTTTATATTATTATGAATGTTTAGGAAACAGATAAAAAGTTATGCAAAGAATATAAAAGCGTATAAATCGCCACAATATAGCGAATATTGTATTTTAAAAGCGAGTCATAAGCAAGCCATTATGCAAACAAAATAAATAAAAAGTTTCATATACAAATATCTCACACAAAATGGGTAAGAAAAATAGTATTCTTTCTGTATGGATAATATTGTTCAAAAATTTTATAGAATAATATTACTATAAATATAAGATAGACCATTTTAGATCCATATTTGTTACAGAGAATAAGATATATACAATTAAACAATATATAACTAATTGTCCTCAATATAAAGCAAAAACACTTTTCAGAAAGAAACATAAGAGCCCTGTGTGTTTGCTTATTTAAATTTTGTGATAAATATCACATATATCAATAAATTATGATAAAAATCTTTTTTATTAAATTTGTTTAGTTTAACATACAGTCTTAATCAAAAATATTTACGCATATGTATAAATAATGAAAAAAACACAGGTTCATATGTGTAAAATTTTACATGAATTATATTCTATAGCACAAATAAAACTAACCAACGTATAATACAAAATTACATATAATATTCAACATCACAATAAAAAAACGACAAAATTATCAAAAGAAAAACATAAATTTTTATGTAATAATCAGGGGAAAATATAAAGTATTATACATACACACTAAAAGTATTCTAAAAATCTAACAGAAATATTCATATATTTACTTTTTTTTTAATCATATTGAAATTTCTTTTTGATGGAATGGATTAGGTGTTATTTTATTTAGAATATTTCTATAATTAACAAAAATAGTTATATTAGAATATAAAAGAAACAACCAATTTCATTATTTTATCAAAAAAAAATGTTTAACTTAAAATAAATATATAATATCAAATTCTATCAAACAAAATTTTTTTTGAAAATTTTGATATAATCAAATTAAAGTTTATTATCGCGTTCTACGTTTTGATACCAAGTATTTTGCAGATAATAAATAAGATAATAATCTAAAGAGTTTACGAGCTTGTAAAATTTATTTTATCGTAATTTGTATGATATTTTATCTTTTCTTTCTATAAAATTGAGAGCCTATTTATTTTCAATTTCCAAAAAGTATCTTACAGTGCAAACGCATTTAAAGTTTTTTTTGTAACTGAAAAATCTTTGTCTGACAAGATATTATATATTAAATTGTTCATTAAAATTAAAATCATCTAATTATTACATAATTTTAAAATCAAATGTATGTTGCCGTAATAGAGGAGAGTAGGAATAAATTAGAGACTTTTATATATAAAAGAAATTAATAAAAAAATATAATCGGGTAATTACACATTACAAGTATATTAAAACATGATTTTGCTTCAATACCTATCATAAAAACTAAAACAAAAAACAGTGCATATTGCAACAAAGCTAATTTTATGTGCAAATCAATTTATCATACGAGTATATCACAAATAATACACGAAGAGTTGTATGTTTATTTCAAAAAATAAATATTGCGGGCTTCATATACAATATATGGATTGATAAAAACATATTGAAAAGGACATCAAAGTTTTAAATATATTTTATTTAGTTCCAGAGGATTAGCCTAAGGCAAAAATCTATAGCAATTGTCTTCCCGATATGTTTCGTTTATTTTCGTCCCATCGTTTTACCGCGCCTAGAGTCTATCTGCAAACCTATTTATAGCTATTTTCGGTTCAGATTTTTCGAACGCTATCTGATTGGCTGTTACCGGACTTGGCCGTCTAATTTTTTTTATATCACATTATTTTTTACATGGGCAATTTTCTTTTTGCGACAATTTAATATATTCTGAATATTGAAAAAAACCATCTTCTGATGAATTTCGGTTTTTTTTCGAGCCATTAAAGATTTATAATAAATCTTTAAGGAAAACTATTTCTGCGATTTTTATGTGTAAAATTATGTTATCATAAAGGAACATTTTGTCAAAAAATCGTAATAGGTCAAATTCGATTAATCATCAAAAAATTTTAAAAAAGGAAAATGAAAATTAGAAATTTACAAAAATTTAAATGTAGCCAATTTCTTGCTAATGAATATTTAATTTTTAAATAAAAAAAAAATAATAATAACTTGATTGTATAAAACATAATTATTGATTTGTAGAATGTTGAATTTTGTAAAAAGCATAATAAATAACATAATAATATACGCATTTCAATTTCAGTCTAATAATTTAAAGATAAAAGCATATTTCTAAAAAAATAAAACTAAAACTTTGAGCGAAAATTCCTTATCAGTCAAAAGTAATTTTCTATAAAGTTTGTACGATATTGACTTTGATGTATAAAATTTCATTTTATATGCATAATAAATACGAATAACAGTTTTAAATGCTGTTGTGTATATCGATATATGCTTCGTCCGTATTTTTATTTGTTATTCAAAGCAACAGATTCTAATTTTTGAATTTGAACTTTGAACAATTTAGACCAATATTATTCGGTTATATTTTTTATGTTGAATAGCACTAAAAAAATATTTTTTTGTAGATATTTGAAATATGCATAAAACTACATTCAGGCCCTAAAAAATATCAATATTTCTTATGAGGAAATATAAATTAAAATTATCTTTAGAATCTTCTAAGATATTTTATTGACTGAATACTTACGCTTTGAAAACAGATAAAATTTTAAATGTTTAAAAATTGATTAAATAGCTATGAATAATAATCAAATCATACACATGAAATATGCAATTAAAAATAGAATCTAGAATTATTCTAAAAAAAAATTTTAGAGTATAATAGAAATACTTTTATTGCTTGGTTGTAAACTTATGCATGAAATATAATTTCTTTTTTTTATGTATTATTATGTCAAACACCTACGTGATTGTTTATATATGTGATTTTTGTATACGAATTAATTATAACTAATATTTTTTAGCAATATATTCAATTATAATTGTAAAGGCGTAAATAAACACTAGTATTCGCATAACAACTTATTTTATCAAATTAAATTTGGATATAATTTCATGAGACAATTAGAAATTCGTATTAAAAAATATCTAATATATTATGTTAATATGCTGCTACTAAAATAAAAAAAATGCTTCAAAAAGGTTTTCATACTATCAAGTCTCAGATAGAGTACCGAAATATTTTGAAATATAAATTTAATAATTTAAATGACCGACTAATTTTAAGGGTACTACCAAATATTTATAAAATGAATTATAAAAAAATGGAAAATTTGCACGAAAGAATTATCAAATTTATTTTTTTCATGTAGTATGAAACTACAAAATTTTCGATAAACTGCTTAGTATGTTTTTTGAAAGAGTTTTTATAAACATCACTGCCTAAAGAATGTTCTGCATTATTTATACAGAAGAAAAAATTAAATTGAAAAGGCTAGTCGTAACAGGTTTGATATATACAGTCTATATGTAATACGTATTATTTTATTTGTAAAAATACATGTTAAAAACTTTAAACAAGTGAAATATGTCAATTAATTAGTACTGTTTAGATTTTTTGAAAAAATTTGCGAATATAGTAAAATGTAAATACCAAATTATAATATTTTTTTACAATTTCATCACAAAAAATTTTAAGAAAATTTTTTGTTTGTTACTTTTAAAAAATACATGATTTTTTCTGTAAAACTATCAATAAAAAGTGCTTATCTTTCAAAAGCAGTAAAGTGAAGTTTGAATGGATCGAAAGAAAATTAATTATAAAAATTCTGCATCTGGCAAAATTGATTAGTAGCGAATAATGAAAATTGTGTGTCCTTAGTATAGATATATATTAATAATTTGTGAGTTGTCTTTAATTTAAAAGGGCGATTCTAATCTCATGATATTGGTTATTGTATAAAAAATAGATTGAAAAAAATGAATTTATATGTTAGATTAATACAAAATCATGGATTTCTGGCTTCAAATATATACTTATACGAAAATTTTTTACTACAAAAAATTGAAAGTAAATAAATAATAATTAAAACGAAATTTGAAAATCGAAAAATTTAAACAAAATAAGTATGATACTAGCATTCTCAATTTTGCGCAATGTATTTACGAGGATTAAAAATGGTAGCAGTTGATTTTGCAGAAGCACTAAATATTTGAAATTAATGTTATGATCAAAAATTTTCAATTAAAAACATTCTTATTCCAAGAACGAATAAAAATTTTAAGGAGAATGTAATATAAATTTATTTTAGAAACTGAATTACTAATATTAACAGTGCTATTTGTATGAGGTATATAAATAATGTTATAAAGTGTAAGTGTAAATGTTTTATTGATTCAGATTGAAGTTGTTTTCAAAAGTACACGGTCATTTATATGTGCATAATCTCAAATGACTATCTTTTAATTTTTATTTTCGATACAAAAATAGCAAAAAGTTTAAATATGTAGATTCATTATATGAATTTTAATAAAATTTTCATCGAACAAGGTGATTTCAATATGGCTGCGATATTGAATAAAAAATCAAAGGAAATATGTAAAAAAACAAATAGTGTTAAAAAATTAAAGAAATATAAACGAAGATAAAGACTATCTTCAATTTTAGTTTGTACAAATTTATCTGTGTCGAAATGAAAAAGCATATATGAGTTGACTCTATAAAAATATATGTGTAAGCTAAATCTTTACATATATGGACTTGATATACAATATATGGGGAAAAACTAACAAGAATTTAAGAAAAAGAATTTTTTTTTTCTATAAAGTGTTTTTTTTTGATAAAAAAAGTGAATAAAAACGATTTTAATTTTATGAAAAGATACAAAATTTCTTATGCATCATATAGTTACATCGATATTTTAGCGATAAGAAAGCTAATTAACAATAATTTTTCTGATACGAAGTGAATTTAAAATAATATTACGCATTAACAAACAAGAAAGAATTCAAAATATAAAATTAAATAAAAATTTACAAAAAATTTGTCGTAAAAATATCATTGATCGTGTTTTCGTTCTTTTTTTATAAATTGCTACCAAGAATTACAATGAAGTTACAAATTTGTAAATGCATGAAAGAATAGAATCTAACGAAAATTTGCGGGAAGAAAATCTTAATAGTATAATAAACTAGACTCAATATTAACTGTAAAGAAGAAACAAATTTTTTTTTCACAAAAACAGAATTTATTGTAAATTTTTTGATAATATTTCTTTAATTATGATTGTTTATGTTGCATAAGCAACCAATAATCTTATTTTGGTACTTACAATATATGGTTTAGTTTTTTATATTCTGTGAACACAATTTTAAAATGTTTTGCAGTGTTTATCAGTGAAAAGAACTAATAATCAACAATGAAAATGTTGTAATTTAGTTACGCTTAAGCTATAAAAGCATTTTTTTAATTTAAAGAATATAATAAAATAATGAACAATTACTATAATTCTTATAATAATCACATTAATTAACAGTCATTTACAATAAACTTGTTCAGAAAACAATGTTTAAATGGTATTCCATATTGAAAAATATTTTACTGACAAATCTGTTAGCTTCTGACACCGCAGTTTATTAATGTTATTTAATTGATATTTTCTTAGATTTGATAGAGCCGTTTGTTTGCAGTTATACAGACTTTATTTAATTAAATCTGCAAAAAAGCAAAACTTTTGCAGTAATGATAAAGAATTTGCAAACATTTATTAAGATATTGCTTTATATAAATATAAAATTATAGCAAATTTTCGAGGTATGAAAATATATAAAATGAAAGAATATCAAACACTAGATGGGATAAAAATCAAACCTGTAAAGGCGAGTACTGTATGAAACTCTTAATAATAAATAGTGCATAATTATAAGTATAAGATAAGAAATGTATAACAAACATAGATAAGTATATCTCAAAAATAATCATACAAATACGCAATTTAAAACGACCATACATACTTTGTATGTTTACAAAACATTACTATTATGTCGTAATTTAGAAATTCTAGTGTTTTTTTTTATAATTTATAAATTTACCTAGCATAATTGTAGAAAGAAAAACATTATATTTTGCAAAAAAATTTTAATCGAATATTATACACAAAATCATACATTTTTCTGTTTTTAGCAATGAAATGAACATAAAATTGCAACAGAAAAAAATTTATTTGATTAAAATTTTTAAGAAGTGTATTCAAGTTAAACATCAATAGTTGTGTATGAAAGTTTTCAATAATGCGTATTCACACATTTCAAAACATTTTATGCTTAATAAAAAACAGAAATCTGAATTATACCATAGAATATTATTCTGTAAAGGCAAAAAAACAACTAAACTAAACAAAACACAGCAAGAAAAAAGCATAACAAAACCACATAGCAAACGTGTGAAATCGTTAAAAAAATTAACACGCCGAAAGAATTACTTACAGTAAATGTAAAAATTTTCATATAAATAGTTTCATAAATAGATGTTCAAAAATGTGATTTACGTTTTTAAATAATAAGAACATAAATTAAATTTGTAATTAGACAGTAAAGTTTAATAAAGAATAAAAATCCATATTTTATTGACTTATAAAAAATAAAAAGGTGATAAATGTTTCAAGAGTAATGATATTTTCATATTCTAAGCTAGTAATATGTTATAAATAACACTTGTAAGTTCAAAACTAGTTTATTGAGAAATTTTGATTCAATTGTATTAAAATTAATCCTTTTGAAATATGATTAAAGCATGAAAATAATTTAGAGTGAAAGAATTATAGTTTTTGTAAAAAAATGATAATTATATAATTATAAAAATATAAATAAACGATTTTTTAAAGATGAAAAAAATCATAAGTAACCTTTTAAATTATGATAAATTTAAAAAAAGAAAATGGGAATGAAAGAAATTAAATATGTGATAATAAAAATTACTTAAGTGAAAAAATAGTAGAAATAATAGCTTAAATAATAGTAATAGTAATGAAATAACAATCAACAAAAAAATAAATAAAATATTAAAAAACAAGTAAAACCAATAAAAATTAGTTAATAACAAATGCTGTTCATTCCTTACAGGACAAAAAATAATAGTCAAAATTATAAAAGCCAATTATCTCAGAGCAACTTTATAACTAAAATACATTAAATGTATTTTTTCAGCGAAAAAAAAGAGTTTAGTAGGAATGAATTTTATATATAAACAATGCTTGTACAAATAAACAACTAAACTTTTCACTTTTACAAAAATTCTACAGTTTATTAAAAATTCAGATGGGTTTCTTCAATTTTGAAAAAAATTCAGCGATGAATAAATCATTGTGAGATAGAATTTGAAGAAAAGAAAAAAAATCAATTAAATAATTCAACAAAAATATATTTTTTGCAAAGAACATACATAATTTTTACATAACAAAAAAAATTCGTAGTTATTCTATGCGAAATACCTATATTTATTTGTTATACTCTAAGAATAACTGATTAAAATAACTTAAATAAATTGTTAAATAGAGAGATTTGCTTTATTTAAAGCATTTTCTGTTTTTTTTTTTGTGCTTCAAGGTATACCATGTGGCTATTTTAAGATCTTTTTTTCTTAAATATATCTTACTTTTTGTTTCTTGTATTAAGAGTAATTATTTAGCTGTCTAAAGATAAGATGTAGTAATTTGAGAATTAAATACGTCTTATAATCATGTATGTAACTAAAAGTAAGCAAATATACTTACTGTTTGACAATTTTTACATTGAAATTTGTAGTTTGATTGGTAGTTTCTTGTCATAAATGTAATAAGATTCAAAATACCATACAAATTAAATATTTATATTTCATTACATGTTTCTGGTGAATTTTGTTTAAATACATAAATTTATATATGCGTCAAATTTCCATGTAGGAAATTTTATTATTACAATATTAAAAAATATTCTTGTATTGCAAAAACGACAAAATAAGATGTGTGGAAGGATCCATATATTTATACATTTTTTTGAAAATTGAAACATAAACGTTACTAAAAACTTAATAAAAATATTTATTGAAATATCAGAATCAATAATCAAAATATTCAAATGAAAATAAAAAAACGGCTATCAAAAAATTAGTTAAATAAAATATATGTCTAACTTCCACCAATAAAAGTTGCAGTTACATGTGTTGAGTATTGATCTAACAATACTCTTTAAGATTAAATAGGGGAACTATTTAATTTTTGCAATTTAAAAATTTTATCTATTTTTGAGAATTAATTAATTTTTTGACAGTTAATTTACTAAAAAAGTTTTTAGTAAAATTTTTATTAGTAATTTATTTAAAATAGATGATTTTAAAATAGAAGTATTTTATCTCCGAATTAAGGAGATAAAAAGTATTTAAAGAATTTGTATTTTGGATTGATGGTTCGAAATCAAAAATAAACTTTAATAAATAAATCCGTAACATCCAACAACATGTATTAAGAGTAATTCTTATGACTTTTGTGTAGTTCAAAAAATAATAAAACTAAATGAGCTATATAATGATATCATTTTGCGAACAAAAAACAACATTTTTATAAATATTAACAAACCAGTTTGATCATAAAAATATGCTTGTTTTATATAAATCGAAATTACCGGGACGTACATTCGGTCGCATTTAATATGAATTTGAATTTACATAATTTAGCAAACTATTTGTATTTATAATATCTTTGCTATTTTTTATGGATGATTTGATACGTGAGATTTTATTCCACATCTCAAACCGTCCCTGTAGTTTTTATAAGAAAATGCAATTTAAAAACAAC
>AFBI03000220.1:0-17529 GCA_000230595.3 Edhazardia aedis USNM 41457 | reverse complement strand
AATTATATTCATTCTTATTCGTTGTACAAACATAATATAGAATAAAAACACATGTAAAATATTGAGAAGGCAAACATAACTTAACGTTTGTTTCCGCTTCCCACATGATTTTTTTATCATTGTTGTAAGGTCAATCAAAACCTTCCTGCCAAAAAAAGAAAAGTTTCTACATGCAACGTGAAATCATTCGAATCCTCGAATTACACCATTAAATCACAATTATTTTTCTAAAAGTACACTATGCAATAATTTTTTATAATAAATTGATAATTTCTCAAATATATTTCAAATATAAATTTTGAAGTAATATTGACCTTTTCCCCTTTTTGATCAACCCTTCCCGAATTTATCATTGTTTTTATATGGTAAATTTTATTAGCATTTATATATCATTTAGTTCAATTGAGTAATAATAAACTTATATTTATTCTAGATGTTATTGGCAACACTGTTTTATTGTATACATTTTACTAAATAGAAATCATTCTTTTTTAATACTTAATCACCTTTCTCCTTGTTTTCCGCTATAAAGAATTAAATACATATTATTGCAATTCGTACATTTAAATAAGTAAATTGGTTACCTTACATAAAACACTAAAAACAAAAAAATACATCAAAATATTTGGCAATGGTAGTTTGCTCACTTTTATTTCTTTTTTATTTTAATTATTTAATAAGGTGACTTACTTTTTATACCTATATATAAAACATTACTAGTCATACAGATTGTATTCAATAATAATATTCATTTTCCAAAATTTTTTTCACTAGAATTCCAATTTAAATTTATATGTGACCGATTCAACTACAAGCAAAATATATAACCTCTTGAAAGATTTTAAATGGTAATTAAGTTGCAAAGTTGATTTTTTATACAAAAAATAGAGAAGTTCTGATTTTTTCTGTAATATATTCTATTTATACTAATTAAAACATATTTCATATTATACAGCATATATTACAATTCTATTGCACAAGAAAATAGAGGGAATGCATTTTAAATTAAATTTTGTGCTATAAAATTTTAGTAAATGGAAAAATTATGTTATTTGCTTACACAATAATTATCAATTGATTTAATAAATTTTAATTTAAACTTATAAACAAAACACAATTAATACCTATTCAATCGGTAGAAAACATTGTAAAAACAGCGATAGAGATCTAAATAAAAATCAAGCATTGACGAAATTTTTTTCCCTAAAAAACATCGTGCATCACGAAAAATAAAATAATGTAATTAGATGATTAATAAAAAAATTAAAAAGAATGTTAAAATAACGAAACGACTATAAATTTTAGCAAATGCAATACAAAATTTTTATATTTCATGTCTTCATTGTTTTTATAAAGAGCTTTGGCAATAACATTTCACATTGTGTTGATGACTTTTTTACCAATTTAACCTTTACCTCGAACAATACCATCCTTAAAGTTATTTAAGCAAATCCAGATTGCATGGAATATGACGAATATAATATCACATGAAAATACATATGATGGGATTTAAGTAGCCGCTAGAAGACACCCGGTGCCTTTACACATACTTCAATAAGCAAATTACCCTTTGCCAACTATCTCTTTAAGCGCTTGACGACCATGTAACACGTTGAGTACGGCAAAAGCCTATCGTAATTCGAATTTTACGCAATTATTTATAAATTTTAAGTCAAAGAGATGCACATTGGATAAAAATAATTTTGACGTTTATAAAAGATTATGATAAAAATATAAAAATCAAATTATATATGTAAAGATAAAAATTTTTTGGTTACTGAGTCTTTTTTCTTCTTTAGTCTTTTGACCTCAAGCTAGCGCCATCGGATGAAAATTGTGCATAATTCGCAATTACATGTTTATTTTTTTATAGGTGTAAAAATTTGTGGTAATACCAGTGAAATACTGGAACTACAATTCAAATAAAGCATAAAATCTAGTAGATTGTTCATTTTAGAGGCTATTCAATGTTATGTTATGCTTTTTTATGTTTAATTTCAACAGTTCATTTTAGTATTAACTAAGAAAAATCCGGAACAAAAACAAGCATAAAAAACTATTAAATAAAAAACCCATGACTCAAAAAAATTATTTTTTAATGTTTAATACAAACCGGTTCAAAAGAGTCCAGGCAAGGGATAAGGTGACGATTAAGAACCAATTGTCCTCAGATAATTTGAGGCGTGTTTTTAATATTGTAGAGTACTTCCTACAATAAAACTAAGTTCCTTCCTGCAACAGCAAAATTGTTTTTTTGAAAAAAGAATATTCATCGATAATTGTAATTATGGGCGATATTTTTTCACAATAAATAGTATTTTGTTGACAAGCATCGGAAATATTAACAAATATAATTTTATCAATGATATCAAATCTAGTTTTTTTAGTTCGTAAATTGTAACGATAAATTATATACAAAAATACTTTTTAAAAAAATTGGCATGTTTTAGTTATATTTTTATACACAAAGATATGTTTTTAACTTTTAAGTCTTAAAAAATAATAAATATCAATTAATAATAGAAACTTGAAAAATACATTTCACCATTTAATGGCATAGTTTTTTTAAAAAACATTAAATAATCATTTTATAGGTGAAGCATCACTTAGAAACTGTCTTCTAGGTATTGAATGAAAATTTAAAATTTTCTTTTCTTTAGAAAAGTCTTAGAAGTATCTGATCAATAAAATACAATGTCTAGAAATTTTTACAAACAAAAAAGTGCATTACAAAATAACATAACTTCTTAAGACATAAAAATGACACATTGCTTGATTCTATGTTTTTTATAGATTAAAATGCAAAAGCTTTAATAATATAATTCAATTGTTTTTTTTTTGCTTTAAAATAATGAATTTTTAAGTTTTCGCTTATTTAGCCAGTTATTTATTATAATATACAAAAAAATTGATCTTTTTAATTTTTTTTGGGGATATTTTAAAGCTCTTTGTCCATATAAATTTACCATATAATTTATACTACACTCAGGATGTGCGTCAAATTGATCTAAAAATCATTACTTTATAACATAATGTTACGTAATTTCCGTTATTCAAGAAAAATATAAATTAGTCTGATATATCAGATTAAGTATGAAAAAATTCTTAGAACTATTCAATCATTTGTCGGCAAATGAAAATTCTTTCTAAAGGCAAATAAGTAAATGTCTATTTGAGAGACATTTAGATACAATTCGATATATGGTTTTTGCAAACATCAATGGCACGAAAAAAAAATATTCATGAAAGGCAAATAATAAAAAAAATATTCAGAGGGCTATATTAATTTTTTTATCCGTAATTGGTTATTTTTATGCCATATTTTTGTTTTTCCGCTTACTGCACTTGTATATAAAAAACAGAAAAACCATATTACGCAAAATAAAGTAATGATATTGCTTATAACTGTAAAATTTATAATTTTATCATACACTAGAAATAATTTGTATCTATTTGTTTCCTCTCTTACAGATGTATTCTGTGATGTTCTGATGCTTAAATATTCTTTAAGTAATTGTAATTAAAGTATGAAAAAATTGATACTTAAAAGATTATTGAGGACATACATACACATTTCTATATCATAAGTCTTAACATTACCAATGTTAAAATGTTTATTTATACAATACTGTGTAAATATTCCGTTTGTTTACATGATAATTGTCTTCAGATCATGTATAGAAAATCTTTTTAGTTCGAAAAACAATACTTGTATTTTATCTATTTTTGTCTTTTCATAAAAAATAAATATAGAAAAAGATATACTTTATATTCATAAACAAAGGTATAATTTATGGTTCATATTTTTAATCTAATTGAAAATAAATTTACCACAATTCAAATTTTTTTTAAATCAAATTATTTATTGAAAAAAAAACCAGATAACCAACGATAACTACTGAACATTTTTGTAAATGTGTGATAAAAAATATTTTTGCCTCTTTAAATGAGATTATGAACAGTAATAAGATAAAATAAGATGTTTACCTAATTGATATTCAATTTTTTCGCAAAGACCTTTCCATAATATTTTGTATTGTTTTGTGGCTGAATTTATCGATTTTTTAAATAAATATTTCTTTCCTGTTAAATTAATCACAATATATATAGGTTTTATAAAAAAAATTATTCAAATTTACATTTTTGCATTTTCAAAACAAAAATATTATGAAAGAAAAAATAGTGAATTTTAGATTTAGAATTTTGTTATTGTTAATGAAGAAAGCGCTGAAAATACCTTCGTGTCCAAAATAGTTCTCAAGAAGAGATAGAAAAGTATTTTGGTTATATCGATATAAATTGGAATTCTTATAAAATTTATTATTAGTATTAAAATCAAAATTATAATTGTTATTCATTTTTTATTATTTTATTTCTTAATACTGTTTTTATAGATGAAGCATAACTAATTTAAAACATTTACCTTTTTAGTAGTTTTCTAGATTTTAGATAAGCAATCATTACACATTTCTAAAAATGTCAAAAACCAATTTATCTCTTATCTATTGAAAACCTAAAATGGTAAATGTGAAAAAAAAACTAATTATTTTTGTTGCTAATGCAACAGTTAAATAAGTTAATTATATTCATACTGGAAATTTTATATTTTCATAGAATTGATATAAATTCGAAATTTACAGCGGAAATTAAATATATTGAATATCAGTAAGATCTAGATATAGAATTGTAAAAATCAAAAAATACTAAATATTTGAGTTAAACGATATGAATTTGTATTTTAAATATTAAAATTGCTTTTTCCATGTTATATTTATATTTTATTCATATTACACATTGTAAAATTACTTTCATAAGTTAGAACAAATAAAATCTAACTGTATTTTACTATAGATTGCATACAAATCGTAAGATTTTACCTTTCTAACTGTATGTACTTCAAAAATGTTTTATAACTTATAATTAATTGATTTCTTTCTAAATTCGATTTTTACACAATATACTATCTTTTTCTTTGTTTTTTACTGAAAACAATTGATTTTTATACAACGAAGAACATATTCTCAACCAAATACTTCTTCTTAAAATGTCTTTTTTGTTTCGTAAGGCTAATGTCACTATCCTACAAACCTAAATACTTTTTTTTGAAGCAATTTATGCTTGATTAGAGTTTTTACTATCATTTTTTTATACGTATAAATAGTAAAATGAATTTTCTTTAGTGTGATATAAGTCAGCAGACTGCGAGTCGGCTAACTTTTCACTAAAAACGTATCTGCATAAGATAGTTGGTAAGACATGAAAATTATGTCGAATGTGTTTATTTAATAAATGAAGTCGGTTTTCTAAGCAAATTTTAATTCAGATCTTTTTTAATGATTTTCTTTTAATTCGATTTCTTTCTTATTACTTTGGTCTTTGCCTTTAGATATTTTCCATGTCTTCTTCTTTCTTTTTGTTTTGGCAAAAGGCTGTGGGTTTTTAGTTTTTTCTTATTTTTCCTCATTTACTTTAACATTCCCTAAGTCTGTTAGATCGCATAATCTTATATAAATATAAAATCACTATGATTACATTTGAATCTTTTTGGTTGGCGATCGTCACAATATTCCATAGGAGAAATAAAAAAACAAGAAAGTTTCAATTTGTATAATTTAGCATTTTTAAATTACGTTGATGTTTTCTATTATTTGATATTTTTTAGAAACTATCATGAGGCAAAAAAAAAGTTTAATAAAAATTTATTTGCTATCGTTTACAGCGAACTTTTTTAAAATTAAAAAATCAAGTAATTCAAAATTTCTAGGTAAAAAAATGGTTAAGGAATAAAAATATATATTATTTTATGTAAAAATAGAAAATTCAGCATAAAAAAGAATAAAAAATGTAATATAATAATAAAAATATATTTAAAAAATATATTGCATTATTAGTAAGTTAATTTTAAAAGACCTTTTTTGCTATTAAACCGATTTTAAAAAAGATTTTTTATATAGAAATGGGCTTTTGTTGAAATATTCATATATTTAAATGTCAAATAAAACCTATCGATTTATATAATAAAATTCCAAATAGTCGAACTTATACTAATGATAATATAAATGAATATATTTGTAATGATTATATAGTTTCTGGTATATATATATTCATATTGATTGTTTGGTGTTTTTATGCACAGCTTTATATGTATATTGCGCATGATGAGTGACATTAATTAAATAAAAAACAATTGGTTCGAACCTCTTATCATAATGATTTTTTAAATCGAAAATCGGGGAAAGAAAAAATTTATGCTTTGTTTTTATAAAGTTTCATGAAAAAGAAAATCAGATATAAAGTATTTTTTTCTTCCTCAACAATAGCTTTATTGCTTAACATTCTCATTGATTTTTTTCTTAAATGAATAAGTTAGTTTTTGTGATAAAATATATTTTTTTGTTGTATGTGCTTGTGCGTCCATTTATTTAATAGGGTTTTTTATAAACTTTTTTTTCAAGATTTTTCTTAATTGGTTTTTGAAATGTCCGAAACAAAAAGAATAATTAAAATTATAAATTAAGAAATACGGATTTTAAAAAAAATTAATCATGAAAAATTTTTATCCCAAACCACTTATGCTCATTTTTCTCGTTATAACAAAAAGTCTGTCTTTACCAAGTATAAGGATTCTGGTCAGCAGACCTTGAACGGGTACGACATCACTCTATTTTCAGATTTCCATAAACTCGATTTTGTATATTTTTGAAATCAAAAACAAAATTTTAAACATTAGTGTCGTTCTAAAGGATATTTGGTTATTTTTAAAATAATTTTCTAAAATATTGTGATTGCAACCGAATTTATTATTGTAATCAATGTTAGTCCTATCATAATGATAAGAAGAAAATGTTTTTTCTTTCTTTTTTATTTCAATTCAAAAATATTAAATAAGCTAATATCTGTTTCAATTTGAAACTGTTGGAAGAGCAAGTCGATTTTGGCATCGAAAGAAAACAGATGTTTATTATTCATATTTATAAAAAACATCGTTTATATAGACGAGATTACGCAATTACAACGCAAACATTTCGTCTTTCATTACATCAACATAGACATCATATTTTGACGATGTATTGTTTCTTAACGTTAGTTAATAAATAGCAAAAAACAAAATATTTTACAACATCAATGAGTTGTCAAAGTACGCAACATATTACGCAGTCTATGGGTGACGCCACAAGAGTGGTAACGTCTCTTGGGCTTTTCTATATCCACGGTAACAGCTAGAATTGATAATCATGGCAAATTCGTTTCTATTTCCAAATTGGAACCGAAAATCCAACATTTTAATAGTTTCTAGTTAATTCCATATTTGGCATCATTTGAGAATATTTTATTTTAATTCTTATAACTTTTCACTAACGTGAAGTATCACAAACAGACACTTATATTTTTAGTCAACTAACAAAATCGTTATACATTATAAATACGTATTTCGTAATTTTACCTACAATTTGATAATTTTTTTATTTTTGTTATGGGATAACTCAATGTAGAAATGAAAACGAATTATTATGAAATAAGTCGAATAAGTAGATAACATTTTTTTAGCGGCTAATATTTTTTAAAATACAAAATTAATATATCAAGAGAATAGATGTCGTGAATTAAATTAATTAATTATGAATGCTACATTTTATAAAAGTAGTAGTACCCTTTAAATACAAAATGAGATTTTCAAAATTTTTAATGTATTCTTTAGTTGTAAAGTGTACTGAAATCGATCAAAATCCGGAATTGTCGACTGGTTCCGAAGTAAATTTACAAGAATCATCATCTCGTAACAAAAGAAAAAGGATATTACCAAAAAAAGTACCGAGTTCTTTAAGTAAAGCCTATACTCGAGAAAACCGTTTAAATGAACAAAATAATTTATTAGAATCCCAAACTAGTCTTGAATCTAATGATTATAAGGACACAACACCTTTTCAGCAAAAAATCAATGAAAACCAAAATACATCTGAAGTTATCAAATTGCAATTTAAATTGGCTAATTTAACAGCAGAGTTTAAAGAACTTCAAAACAAATATAATGAGCTTTTTATTATGTACAATGTTTTATTGGGAGATATGTTACATTTAGAACAAAATAAGACGAATTCTCAAAGTCAAAAAGTAAATGGTGCTAGCAATTTAAACGATATACAGATATCAGATGAAAAAGTTGGTAAAGAAGAAACACAGATTGATTTAAGTCAAATGATATCGTATGAGAAATACGAAAATGATATTTTCTATAACATTGATGCATTAATGGGTCTGCTTTTTTTTATTGGAAATAGTGCTTATGGTCGATATTCTCAAAATACACAACAGATTTTAAATGAACACAAATTTCAAGATACTCAAAGTGAAGTTTTAGCAATGAATCAAAAAATAAAGCGGATGATAGACGATCAATTTGTGCGACTTTCATGTAATAGTAAAATTAGTGAGTTTTTTATTAATATTATTAATGTTTTCAGTAATATTCATATGGATGAAGAGAATATAATATATTATGATAGCGAAATTCTTAATGGAAAGATTCAAAATATCGAATTAGCCAAAATTTTAGTAGCAAAAAACAATTATTCGTCGATAACATTACATATTTTGCAAAATATTTATTCTATGAAAAAAAATAACGAAATTAACTGTCTATTTTTTAAATGCCACATTTTTTATGCTTTGATTGAAAAAATTCAAGAGATAATTGGTAAGTGTGAAAATGATAAACTTAAGTCTTACAAGTTAAAAACTTATCAGGATATTCTTGCACTTTTATGCGCATATTTGTTCAATGTAACGCCACACGAAAATTCTCAATATTATCAAATGATCAATCTAAAACTTTTAATTTTGGAAAAATTTGAGATAACTGACCTTCCAGCATTATTTGTGTTTGAAGAATATCTAAATAGTGTACTCTCACATTTGACACAAAAATCATCTATGGATCATCCTGAATTTATTAGGTTTAACGAGAATTTTAATAAGATTACAAAAATTAAGTCAAAACACGATTGCCTGGAATTTTTACTATCACTAAATCTTTCAACAATTAATAACAAGAGACATTAAATTCCAGAATTAAAAATAAACATAAGCTTTAAAAATTACAATGTATTTCTTCTATTTTACCCGTGTAAATCTTCAAAAATCAAAAAATTCTAATTTGTCATTGTAATAATCACTTTAACATCATAAATAAGCACAGATTTTTCAATGCAAATCTTATATATTTGACATTTTGAGTGTGTGTTTACAATCTTTTACTGTTTTAATTAAGATATTATTTGCTTTTGAAAAAAATAAATAATTTTATTCTTTTCGCTTTTGCGAAAAATTCAAATACTTAATGTTCGATAGTATTATAAGTCTAGACATTTGAGATATGATTTTTTCATAGATTAAAATTATAATGCTTTTAAAACAAGTTCCTTTGATGATTAAATGTCATATTAAAATGATACAATGATAGAATTGGTTGGATGATCAGGGACGACCTCTTGGTCGACCAGACTTTTCGCAGTTATTTTTGTTGTTTAAAAATAAAGACATGGTTTGAAACACGTCATATTTATTTAACTGACTATAATCAAGCCTTTTAGTGATCAAATTGAACAGATCACATCACGTTAATCACACCGTCAAAACTATCAATATAAATAGATAAAACTTTAATCCAATAATCTCAAAGTTATAAAATGCCAAAAGCATCAAGCTAACCGCATAAATGGAATAATTTTATTGAAATACCCAATCAATCAAACTTTATCTTTATTCGATCCAAATATCCAACTCTAATATTCAAAATTTCGTGATCTTCCCATATAAAACCAGTGTTTGAAATTATCACTGCAGTAAACAACTTGCTACCGCTCTAGATGCTCTTAAAAGAAGGGTTATTGGATCCTCGAGTTTTAGTCTAATGTTATATAAGAAAAATATATAATATTATGCCTTTAAAATATAAAACACATATGTAATATAGCCAACAAACAAAGTATATATAAATATAACACACAAAAATCTTTGCTTCTTGACCCACTTACTTTACGACAAGCGAAAATTTAAAAAAAACGAAAATTACTATAATATTACGTTAATATTTTTTAAAATGCAAAATTTTTGTCAAAAATCTATAGACATGTCTTCTTAATGTTAAATCATTAGTCTTTGTTGTGCTAAATTTAAAAAGATTCAGCAATAATTATCAACCATCGTACCGAAGTATATTATATTGTACATTCTAAGTAATATACGTCATAAATTTGGTTTTTTACAACATTGTTATTAGTAAAAAACTATTTTTGCTTTATGTAGTTTTTTATTTGTAATTTTATATAAAATGCAATTATATGTGTATTTTAATTAATTTCAATTTTTTCTCCAGTTATTTCCAGTGTTAGAATACAACTCGATAAAACTTCAATCTTTTTATAGATATACAATATTTGTCAATATATGTGTATTAGTTTGAGTTGTTCAGAAGTGACTGCAAATTTTAATGCTCGCTTCTGTTCCATTCCAAATTTTTAGAAAAAGGAAGAAATAATTAGAAGTACATTTTTATGGTTTTCCGGTGCTCATTTTTCTTCTTTTGTAACATTTCATACTTTTTCTGTATTTGATTTTTTATAGTTTAATTAAAAAAATCTTATATATATTGCAACATAAATGTCAAATAATATATAAAAATGTATGATTATAAATAAAATGAAAAATATAAACTTTGAAATTGTTTTTGTTCTATATAATCATATTTACATTTATTGTTTTGTGGTTGAAAGCAGTTCTTAAAAACATACCAAGTTAGAAAAAAATCCATATTAGCTATAATTTACTTAAAAATATTTAAAAAAAATCAAAGAAAACATAGTTATAAATTTGATAGTCAAAATTACTTTTTTTCATGTTTTATGAGCGTAATTAGAGGTTTTACATACATTTAAATATTTATTGGTTGATAGAGAAATAAGGTTCAAATTAAATTTAATAAAATTTTTTTATAATTGACAAAAAAAATCCTTTGGAAAATTAAACAATTGTTTTTCCGTACTATTTATTTCGTGTTTTTTTTTGCACTATTCTTCTCTTTTTTTCTTCTTATTCTCAAGTGTGTTTGTATTTCTTTTACTAATGAATTGTTTAACCTTCTTTTTCCCATGATGTTTTCTTTTTGACTTGCAATCTGTACACTGTTTTCTATTTGTTTTGTCATTTTGACATCTAAAACTTTTCGTTCTGCTCGTTTTTTTTCAAAATATTACTATTATTTCAGAAACAATTATTTTGGGCTGGTCTTCAACAACATAATCATTCTCATAAACAGTTTTTTCTTCATGTGATTTGTTCAATTTCCTTTTTTTCATCAAAAAACCACTAATTAAATTTTTTTAAGTTTTTTGCTTTTTTTTCTCTATTAATTAAATTAACAAAATAAATAGAACAAAATATGCATAAAAATGCGTATAAAAAGTCCCAATAGGTATCTATATTTCTAACTTCTTTTCTTTTCAAAAGTAAGATCTTCGAAATCAAGCACAATATATATGAATCCTACTAAAAATATTTTTTTGATAAACCAAATGAAAAATTTATATGCGTATACATCAGGTTTCTTTGATTTATTATAGACATCGGTTTATTTTTGACATTTCAATGATTTTGTTGTTGTATATTGATTAAAAGCATCTGAATCATAATCATTCAATGATTGTAATGAAGTATCAATTGATTTGGTTGTCATTGTGGGATATAAAAAGTAAACAAAAATAAATATTTAAAAAATCGGTGAACCAATAGATTTTTTAAAAGAATAGAATGTTCTTCTTGCAATAAATCAAAAAAAAATTTATTTAAATTTTTTATTTCCAATCTATACCTGTAGAAAATGTCAACTATAATATTAAATGATTTTTGTTTCTATCCGTTACAAAAACAACCATTAAAAATTATTAATTGACACTACTTGATCTTATATTCTGTCTTGACTATTAAAAAAAAATAAATTTTCCAAAAAATAATGTTAACTTAGAAGTATGAATATTTTTTATTTTTTTATCATGTTGAAAAAACACAACTAAAGGATTCAAATCTTGTTTGTCGGAAAAAACTTTAAAATCATGTTCAAAATGCGCTAATAAAAAAACGAAATACTCTCTATTGTTTTTATTGTGCTTGAAAGTACATAAAATATTGTTAAATTACAAAAATATTGCATATTATTTAAAACATTATTATTTATTTACCTTAGAAACTTTATTGAAAAATAAGTGATAATTTTGTTAAATAGTGATTTTTTCTTTGAAAAAAAATAAATATTTGCTTTGATTCTATTATATTTCGCAAAACTAATTTGTTAAATTCTGTCTTTTTAAGAATAAGATTTCCACTAAACAGCATATGTTTTTTGAGCCTTTTTAATAAATCCTGAATATTTATATTTCTACTGTATAAGTAAAACTTATTCAGCATTTTTATTTTTATTAGAGTATTTTCATTTATTTTTATGAAATTTAATTGAAATCTACTCTTCTACTTCACGTTTTTTTCCGATATAAAGCAAATGTTTTTAAGATATCATCGATAATATAACATATTAGAAAAATAACATAAATATGGATATCTAGGAATAGTGAACTCTATAAATTTCTAAATCTATTATACTTTTAATAATTTTTAATTATATTGTGTTATCATTCAAATATTTAACAACAAAAAAATACAATAACTATTGTGTTCTATTCTGTTTTTTAGTAAAAAAAATAAGAAGTGCTTAAAAAAATCACTATAATTTGTTTTTTTGACGTATAAATAAATAGTAAAACATAAAAGACCTGGTATATTTTATAAAAATTATTAATAAAGATTTTTTTGTAATATCTATGCTTAATTGATCTAAATGTATTCAAGATTATAAAATTTTGAATTTTTTTAAAAAATTTTGTTAAAATATTGATATACAAAATTGACAATTATAAAGTTTGTATCACTTAAAGCTACAAAGAAATTTAATCAGAGAGATTAAATGAATTTTCAAGAAATATTAAAGAAAATAAAAGCTGGATTTTCAGTGAAGATTTTTATTATCGCTAAATATTTTAAAAAATGAAAAAATTTATTAATAATAATTTTATTGAAGTTGATTTAAAAATAAAGCAATAAAATAAAAAAAATTTCATATTTTCAAGATATTTTTGTATAAATGAAATTTGGTTTACAAAAATTACAATTTTAAAGGATTTGATGCAGATTGATAGCGAAATCAATGTATGTTTATGTTTTAAATATATGGTAAATTGTATTATATTTATCTTTTTATTTTATTCAACTATAATAAAGTACTTTCAAAATCATTTTAGTGAAAAAATTGCCAAAAGATACTTTATATTATTGATTTTTTACTTTGTCAAAGCAAAAATTAAAAACCATGTTAAATGTTAAATATTTTTGCATTGAAAAATTAAATACATTGAGAAATTTTGTATTACTAATAGCAGAAATAAATAATGAATATTATTAATGTTTAGCTAGTCGGTTAAAATCATAACATTTGAAAATAGTATATATTTTTTTATATTTTAATATGACAATCTGAGAGATTGATAAGACTATGGAATAAAAATTATTGATATTTAAAATCATGTATCTATATTATTTTTGCCAAATAATTAATCTTTTAACACAAAAATTTTCTTTTTAAAATTTAAAATATACAAAAAATAACACGAAGTTTTATGATATCTTTTTTAGGTGATGAAAATGAATAAAAATTATTTTAAGATAGGATATGATGGTTTTAGTTTGAATACAGATTTTTGTTTAGCTTGTGCGCAATTTTTGCATAATTAAAGACATTTTTTCAAAATAAAAAATGTAACTGAGCACAGGGTACGCATCAAAACTCAGACATACAAAAAAAACCATCGCAATAATCTTGTTTTCTCTGTTATACGTCTATTAAATTTCAAATAAATGTAAATCAACTCTTTGTATTTACACACTTTTTAAATTTTTTAGACTTAAAATAAGAATTTCAACAAATTAGATTAGAATTTAAACATTTCATACTTCATTTGTCTAATTGCTACATAGATCAGAAAGATATGTATGAACAGAGAAATGTTTTTTGAATCGGAATTGGCTTGATATACAAATTTATTTTTATTTTCTAAAATCTTCACAATCTTTATTTTTTAAATGTTTATATGTTTTTATTTGATAAATTACTACATTACACATAAAAAAATTAAATAATTTTTTTGGTGAATGTAAGAAATTTGATCAAATTTAGATTATTTAATTTGTATTTTTAATATATTTATTTTGTTTATAAAAATATCTGCTAATTTCATTAGTGTTTTAGTAATACAAATAAATTAATTCCTCGATTGTTTTTAAAGAATGTTATTCACTTTAATATGTATCACTTCACCAATTAGAATCCAGACTTAAGTGACATTGACATAAAGTTTAATAAATTTGCATGTTTTCTAAAAACATCATAAAGTAAATCTAGTATCATTTAATCAATGGTATTTACATTTTTATATAAATAAGTGAACATATAAATTTTTTTATTATGCAATATTAGAATGAAATACCATAAAACAACTTTACCAACTTTGCGGAAAATTTGATTTTGAAAATTTAATTGGTTTCTAAATTGCGTAAAAACATGCTGAACAGAGTGTATTCATCATTTGAATTTTTTGTATTTTTTCTTTTGGAATCTTCCCTAGGTCATGCATTCTATTTATAATTAAATCAACCAAGAAATTTTCGACCAATAAAATTAATTCAATAAAAAACAATTTCATAAACTTTCAAACAGAAAATCAATAAAAAATGTTACTTATAAATATTGCCATGGAGAATATTTTTAAATTACTGAAAAATGTTCCCATAAGTAAAACATATAAATAAAAAAGCTTTTTCCTTTATTTTAGTTTGTGATGCATCAATAAGTATATTAAATTGTCAAATATAATCCGCATTACTAATTGACATCCGATTTGAGAAATAAACCTGTAAGTTAAACAATAAAATTTATTAAAATAAAAAAAATTAAATAAATCATAATTAAATTCTAAAAGTAAAAGAGGTAGTTTTAAATTATTTATATCACCTTCAAATATACAATTGTTTACAATAAATACGACTTTCAAAAATTTTAGTTTTCTTTTATTATTTGATCAAGCAAAATTATCCAACAACCATCATTTTTTCATATACAAAACCTAATGAATTATTTATGAATTAATTTAAATGTCAAAATCATTATTTATTGTGAAATTAAAAAAATTTTAAAAGATTACCAAAACATATAAAAAATCTAAATAAAAAAAATTGTACCCAATACATAAAACCTAAATACAATTGTTAATGAGTAATTTTTATTGAAAACTTATATGGAGGCCCCAGAGTAACTGTTTTTGAAGCAAATTTATGCAAAATGTTTGCACAAATAACAAAATGCGTCAAATAAATATAAAATTACCGATAAGATGAGAGTACAAAGATTAAAAACACTAAATAAAACCTCATTTGCCTTTATATTTGTTGAAATTATTTTTAGGACTCGGTTTGTTATCGTGTCAAAATTATTTTAAAGTGAAAAAAAATTTTCATTTGTAGATAAAACTAAAATAAAGAATAATTTTTGAAATTTTTTAATTAACGGTAAAGATAAGATTTAACTGGGAAGGTTAATTGGTTTCAATTTTTGTTTGATATCGCAGATAAAGTTTTGAATTTGATAGATAGAAATATTTTTTATTTGTTGTTGATTAAAATTTGACGTTTTTGTTGATTGGTTACATAAAAAAATTTCTAAATAAAAAAATATGAATTGCAAAATACAATAAGTAAATGGATGTTCTAATTTTAAAAATCTACTTCCATCCAACAATATTACAAATTATATTATAGTTTTCGGCCTCTAATATGAACATATAAAAATTGTCACTCATTTAGATGAGATAAGAAACAGATTTATCAGAATCAATAAGTGGTAAAGTAATAATGAAAAAAATTTAAGCTGTTATTTATCATTTGAAAGAAGCTTATTTAAGTTTTGACTGAAACACTTTTTATTTAGAAGTCATTTTAAATTAAGTTTTTTGTTGTAGTTATAATAAAAGTTAATACTGTGTCATCCAGAACACTTTATATCATATAGTTGTAACATCTTATTTTATACATATAAAACAAACCAACAACCTAATCCAATTTATAAACAAATATAAGCCAATATTTGAAATATCTGTATATCTGAGGCAATACAACAAAAAAATGAGTTATTATACATTTTACATATATTATTCGGAAATATAAATATTCTATTAGTATATATATTTTAATATAGAATTAACCGAAATTTTGAACTAAAACTTATAACATTATTCCATTATGAAGAATTTTAAGCATACTCAATTACATATACTGAAAATTATCGTTTAGACTTGCTTTAAAATCATTTCCTACTATATGTTTGACACATTTATCAAATTTACCCTAAAAATTTTTACCAATAATACGTATTTATTTCAAAATATGAAAATTTTCGATTCATTTATATCACATTTTATATGATATTAAACATCCAATCGCACCTTAAAATCATTAAAAACCAAAATTGTCGAATTTTTATTCTAATTGCTTATTTTAGATAATATATGACGAATAATATGGATTCAATATTGAAACTTACCGTCTGTTGTATATATATATATAGATTAATTTTAGTAAAATAAATTTGAGTTACATTCACGAACAGATATTAAAGAAAAGAATCCCTGATAATAGCCGCAAAACATACATTGAAATATCAGTATATAAAAAATCGAATAAGAATTACAGTACAAATATCTCTGTTTACCATATTTTTTACGCCACACTAACCGGTCATTCTTAATGTATAGCAAAAAAATATATAAATGTTAAATCATATATTATTAAATATTATCTAGCAGGTTAAGTATAAAAAAAGCACAAAATTTTTAAATATACAATTATCTTTAAATATATTCTAGAAAAGGCTTTATAAGAAAACAAAATGTGACTACATTCACAACGTATTTATTTAAACACGTCTTGTATAGTTTTTTTAGTATTTATACTGAAAAACTCTCCGCGCACAATAGAAGAATTATTTGCTTAAAGATGACAGCTAAAATTATAAATATAATTTTTTTTTCCGCCATATATTTATAAAAAAAATGTCTTTTAAATTCATAAAAAAAACGTTTGTCATACTAAACACGCTGTTTCATGTAAAATATATAGCACCTGATTAAAATAAAAATATATGTGTTCTAAAGATCTTTTTAATGAGCTTAAATTTTACTCTAAAAAAAACTTATAAACAAAATTAAGAGTTACAGAATGTATTGTAACGTTTAATTGAGAACAATAGACTTTTCCCCAAAATATTAGTATTATGTTGTTTTAAATTGACAATTTGCTATTTTTTTCAGAAATAAAAAAGTATAGCAATAAAAAAACAGTATGATGTCTTTTAAGTATTGCAATTTTTTTGTTAAA
>AFBI03000022.1:514921-583394 GCA_000230595.3 Edhazardia aedis USNM 41457 | reverse complement strand
AAAAGATAGGTTTTTGTATGAATAAAATGGCGATTCCGTTAACTGCATAACAACATCATTTAAGATTTATTTAAATATTTAAAAATTAATGCTTATTTAATTTTTTCTTTTATTTTTATTTCCGAAAATTCATCTTTACGTTCTTCATTTTTGCTTTCCATTTATTCTAACTTCAAATAAATATCAAAGCTCAAAATTTGTGCTAAATAAGTCTTCTCATGTGGTTTAGATAGCTTCAAAAAAGCAAGTAAAATACTAGTGTCTACAAAAAGCATTATATGATATATCTAAAAAATGTTCTTCATAGATTGAAATACTATCATCAAAAATTAAGAATTTCAAAATTAGAAAAATTTTATGCAATTGAACTTTATTCTAAATTAAGGATAACTTAAAAGAACCAAAACTATATGTTAGAAACATAATTATTTTTTAAAAAAAGTCATTTTTCTAAGAAATCACAAAATATCTTGAATTGTACCAATGAAATTATTGATAAAGCGAAAATAGTTTTAAAATCTATCTAATTGTGTGATAATGATGTAAAGGAGAACCTTAAACTATAATAAATAATTTAGAAGAGGTAACGTCATTCTTAATTAAACAGCAAAACATCCTTGATTTTTTGGGAAATTTTCTAAATGTATGTGAAGCATTGATATTCATTAAAAAGGTAAAAAATAGAATTTCCAAAAATTTGGTGATTTTTAGAGGCCCGTATAGCACGTATGATAGATAAAATTGATTAAGTGCTTATGAGACAATATCGAAATTTTTTAAAGAAAATCTACAAAAAGACATGGATATAAACGTTAAAACACATCCCGAAACCATGTGAATTTATCACAAAATCATTCAAACAGAAAAGATACTAGTTTTGTTATACAATTTGTTTAAGGCTGAACCCGAAGAAGATTATAAAGAAAAGCCATTTGACAAGGAACAGCATCGTTCAGCAGTTTTACTAGAAAAACGGACCATCAAAGTTGTTGGAGAAGCTCTTATTTGTTGACACTATTTAAAATCGGAAAGGTCAAATGTTTAAATTGTAAAAGTTGGGCTTATACTTTCCGATCAATCCTTTAGCAGCAAAAAAATCGGATGATTTTTTAGAAAGGCATCAAAATTGTAGCAAATGTTTAATTTATTTTTATGTAATTAAAAAGAACTTTGCTAAAAGTTTTTAAACAAATGGAAATCGAATCATTCTAGTATATTTATAAAATATTTAATAACTCTGAAGGTGATATTATTGTAAACAATAATTATAATATACACTTTTTAGATATAGACTATGTTAATAAAAATTCTAATATAAAAATGATGAAAATAATAAAAGTGAAAAAAGGGAAATCGATATATATATTTTATTTGATGGAACTATTAATACAAATGAAAATGTTAATTTGTTGATTTTGATTCTTTTTATGAAGTAAACAACGTATGTTTTAAGAAATAATAAAAACCGGTCTTAATATATATCAAGACGCAAATTAAGACCATTTTAAAAAGTTTTAGAATACATTAAAATGTTAGTTATCAGATTATATTTAAGTAGTATATATGTGTACATATTTATTTACATTGAAAATTTGGAATTTGAAGTGAAATGTTCAATAACTCAAATGAAGAAACCAGAGAAATTTACTGTTGAAGTTAAATAGCTAATAGTTTATTTACGCTTTGCAACATCGAGCCAATCAAATAAACACTTATTGCAAATATAAAATTAAATAAAACATCCAAAGGAAAAACAAACAGAACATATATTTTATCTTAAATCTACATGTTCTACTATAACTCATATTTATGATTCTAAATTCAGCGTAAAAAAAATTATTGCACAAATATGCGCCAAAAATACGAAGTTATATTTGAAATTCAAAATACTGAAAGATTGAAAAAAGTTGCATTCATAGAAGATTTAATTGAATTAATTAAAAAATTATAATATGCTAATACGTAAATAGTTATATTTTCCTTAAGTTAAATAAACTTCTCAAAGAATTCAAAATCTAAACACAATTATTTCGATTAAGGTGTATGTTGAAGTTAAATAGTGTTCTAAAAGAAATCTGTAAATTTTACATAATATCAAAGAGTGCTAATATAAGTACAAAACACAAAAGATATGTCTTAGAAATTTTTAATACATTTGCAAGAATTTTATAAAAAAAGTATATTCTGATATTTTAAAAACATTCAATATAAAGTTTAAGTAGACTTTTTTTGAATATCATGTAAATAGGCCAAACTTGTTCGGCCTAGTAGAAGGAAATAGAAAGTCATGACTAAAGCTACAACTATATTTCGCGTGCTCAGAATTACGTCGATATATATTTAAAAAATAGCTTAGAATACATTAAAACGTACTAAAAAGGCTTTGATGTTATTAGATGTATCCTTAAATTCAAAATGTTTTTTTTAATCAAAAACAAAAAAATATATAGATATAGCAAAAGAAATTGCAACAGCTGTCATAAAAATGATTTTTATTTATATTATGTTTTATCGATCAAAGTATTTCATAAAAAACGCAAAAAGTCTTGATGAAAACAAAATAGATTTATACAGTTCACTTAAAAGTTATTTTTGTTTTTTACAAAACATACAATAACAGAATAAGTATCAAAAGACAATCAATGCATATCATTGCTAAGTTTTTTGTACAAATATGTAAAGCGTTGATTTTTTTATAGCAAAAAATGTAGCGTTTTTAGAAAACGATGCCCAAAAATTGCTGTCAACAAGTATTTTAACAATAAAACTACAAGATGTTGATGAGAAATATTTCAAATTGCTTAATATATTAACAAGATTTTCAATTAACAACTTAAAATACTATTTAAAAGCAAAAAAGTCTCTGTTTAAGTGCAAACTGCCGAATACGTAAATTTTCTTTTGAAAAAACTAGAAAAACATATCGAAAATATCGAAATTACAAAAAAACATTTTATCAAGCAAAAAATTGATGGTGATACAATCGAATTTTTTATTAAAAAAATTTTTTAATGAGTATTATGAGAAAGTTAGTCGTATGTTGAGCGAAGCCAGTGCTTTATTAAAATAAGCAAATGAAGAGCAAAAAGAAGAAGCAAGAATAAAAATAACAATAAATTCTTAATTAGTGTATAAAAAGCAAGATAAATTATAATTTTTGTTAATTCTCATCTAGAGAACAAGAAAAAAGAAAATATTAGTATAAAAAATTTATAAATTTATATCATTTAAATTAAAAAATCGAAGCACAATCTTATCAACTGATTCATCGAATGTCGGCAACGAGTTGAATATATTATTTATTAAGTAGAAATTTTAGTATTAAACATTTTTTAGGATACATTGTTGAAAATTCCCCGATGTATAATGTGTTAATCATTAAATATAGAACAAAAATGAGATATTTAAAAAAAAAGCAAAGTATCACTATTTTAATTTCACATCTTAAGTTTGCTATTTTTATAATTTACTAGTTTTTTTGAAAGTAAGAAAAAAATAATTACTCTTCATGTATCTTAATTTTTTTCCTATTCTTTAGATAACACGGTTGGGTTGGTCGATCCTCGTAAAGAAGACTTGGAAGCTCGATTTTCTTTAGAACAGATCTTTTTTATAAACAAAAGCCTATTTATAGCTACCATATCATTTTTCATCAAGTTGTGAATTAATCTCGCTCCGATAACTTTTGATGTTAATCATACATAAATCAATCTTTAAACCAAATAAAAATTTATACTTATCAATTTGATAGGCTATCTTAAAATCATTGTCAAGCCAATAGATAACTAACGACAGTACAATGACCAATCTGGTGTTTCTTTATGAAACACCAGAACACCAATGAACATCCACTAAATGTTCACGGGTGTTTCTGTACCCAACAAACACAATAAAAAAATCTGCTTGGTTAACATTTATGTTTTTCTGATATCATAAATTTGCTGATATAACTGTAAAACTTTCTTAGAGTTCCTATTGTTATATTTAGTTGTTTGTTAAATTTTTTAATTATATTTTTGTGTTATGAAGTACCACACTAGTTTGAATAAAAATTTATATTTGTTTCTTTTAGGTTTGATAACCAATTCAGTTAATTTTAGTTGAAATATTTAACAAAAAAATTATATTTTTTTCTATACTTAACATTTAGTATATATAAATTTTCAAAAAAAATTTTTTAATTTACTTTTCTGTGTTTTTTAGGGATCTAAAAAAACACTAATTGTTATATTAGTATTATCTAACTGGTAGAAAATGTAGTTTGGGTGTTTAAAAATCAAAATAATAGTAGTAGTATCAATAATTATGTCAAAAAAAATCTTGTTGGTGGTGATAGTAAAAATGATAACAAAAATAATGATGTCTAAAACGACCCAGAATTTGTAGAATTAGTTTAAAAAAAACAAATATATATTTAAAACTGTAATTTTACTAGTTTTTTAATACACAAAATAGATATTTACCGTCAATATAGGACGATCTTTTAATGTTTTTTTTTGTATATAAAGCAAAAGTGATCAAAACAAGTGGAGAATTAAAAGTGACCTAAAATTATCAAAACATTGTATATTACTTAACCTTTCAAATAGCAATATAAAGAGAAAAATGTTAATATGACACATTATACAATAAATGTAATAGTTGATTTTTAATTTAAAAAATATTAGTCTTCTTTTTTTATATTTCACTAATAATATTGAATATTTTAGATTGAAAAAAAAATGTTTTTAGTATAAAGGTATATAAATAAAAAAAAAATTTTATGGTAATTTTTTAGAGAATAAAAAAAACATAAAAAACTAAAAAAAAATTGAAAGAAACAGAACAAAGATTGATTATAAATGAACAAACGTTTTAGAGTAATTTTAGTAATAGAATTATAATATTGTTAGTAAAAACGTTTGTAGAAGTTGCAATTTAACTAATAGTCATAAGAACAATTATCTTAACAAATAAAACATATAACTTTAGTTTTACATATATTTTTATTTGCAAAAATATTTCATAAATATACTTAAAAATGGCTTCGTTCCAACGATACAAGACAAGTATAACAACCTTCCACTATCTATATAAAAATTTATTTTTAATTCATAGTGAAATTTCCATACAAAAAAAAACTAAAATTTTTAATTAAGCCTTTTTTCTACAATTTTTTTACAAAATTGTACAACGAATAGCAGATTTTTGTATTTGAGAAAAATAAGATACATCATGTAAGATATGCAATTAAAAATTTCACTTTTGTATATTATGCTTCTTCTTTTAATTATTCTTACTATATCATATCAAGTTTTTTAGAATATTGTTATTTAGATCAATTTGACAGTATATATTAATATAATATATGTTTAAGACTAATACAGGTTTTTATTGATGGTTTGTAATCATAGATCATGAAAAACTTGATTTTTTATATATATTTTATCAATAAGAAAAGTGAGCACAATATACGACAAAAATGTTGTTTATATGTACTATGCTACAATAAAATCTATTGAATGAAATTATTTTATTTTTCTCTTTTTTTTGGTATTTCTATATTTTAAATTTATTAAAAAATGTGGGTTTTTTCTTATCATGAAAGAATGACCAACATATCAAGAATTTTTCTTGTGTTTGTATCTCGTTTAAGACACAAGCAGATTAATAAATAGTATACATTATGTAATTTCAATATATAAATATTTATTTATAGTGTTACAATGGTAAAATAATTTTTTGATATATTGATATAATTATTGTTTACTTTTCTATGTATAAAAAGAATCATACGTATAGGTTATATATTTTTTTCTATATAATCGAAATATAAAATTTGATTTTTTTATTATCTTTGTTGAATGAATATTATTTAGAATTGTGAGAATACGAAGATAAAATTATAGATTGTTTTTCTTACATGTTTATTACAAAAGAATAAATTTATATGGTTTCTTGTAAGTTTTTAATGCCAATTTCAATCATTAAAATCAATATTTTAAAAACCAATTAATTTCCAGTAAACCATCTTAAAAAATTTTATGTCAATTTTCGTAAAGAATAATGCTTTGCATTGATAATGAACACGTTAACTAATAACAATTTTTTATTTCAAATTTTTAAAAATTTTTGAAAAGATTAATTTGTCATATATAATTTTTATATTTTCATAAATCAATGACGTAGAACCTATAAATTAACAACAATTCTTCTTAAATATATAGAATTTTAATGAAATAACATACACTTAACTCATAATTCTCTTAATATTCAACAATCTTAAATACAAAACCATTCTTTTTATATTAGATATTATTGTTTTTCATCTGTTTTCATGATCCTTAAATATATACATTTTGTATATTCATATTAAATTGGAAAATTTCATGTTTTTTTTGTAAATAATTTTTCGAATTTTTATTCATGAATCTCAAGAATTTGGTGTTTTACTACAAAATAAAGAAATTACTGCTGTTTAATTTTTTTTGTGTACAAAAAAGTTACTTAATGTGATTTAATTATATTGTAGACTATTAATCATAGAATAAAAAACGAATAGCACACTTTTTGATGAATGTTCTGGTGGTTTCATATTTTTTTAAGATGTTTATTTAGATGAATGTAAACCATCCTTAACAGTTATCTAAAAAAATTGTTTCTTTACATTACAATATATATAAACTAAATCGTCATTTAACTCTTTCAACTGTACGATTTTCCTGCATTTCAACTACAGCTATCATATAAAAAAACATAAAAAATACAGGAGTATTGAGTAAAAAAGGTATATATTTTATCATATTTGTCGTACGTTTCTCAATTTTCATAGTGCATGCAAGATAAAAAATTATTTATTGTGCAAATCTTGTAAATTTATATTTTTAATTATTAATAATTTTGTAATCCTGCGTATTTTTAAATTTCTTTTTTGTTTTGCACCTATGGTACTGTAAATTCTGTTTTCATATTTATTATATTGCATTATATGAGATATTCTTATAATTATTGTTATTTTTTAAAAAAAAATTTTTTTGTTCGGTTTTTTATAAAAAAAGCATAAGTTTTTTGGTTATAACATAACTTTAAAAAATGTATTTATCTTGTGTTAGATTTTACAAATTTTGTCAAATATGTTTAAATTCTATTTAAACTTGTACAGTTCACATTTCCCAACTTTACATATCAAAACAAAATTATATCTTTTTTTGCCTTTTAAAGGCTGGCGTACGTTGAAAAAATGTGTAAGTAGTTTGATAATTTATAAATAAAACATTACAATATAGTAAAGCGTTGAAAATTTTTTACTATGATGAAGAATACGTTGAGGAATGCTAAAAGTCTACATTACATATAAATTTTAAAATTTTTGTAATAAAATGCTATTTTACAATATAATTATATTTTTAACGAATTTAAAACTGTTTTTTCTATGATCAAAAAACAGCTTATATTCTGTATACTACATAAAAAACAATTCATATGCAAACTCTTACTTTCACCGAGAAAAAAATCAAAAAGCTACAGAAGAAAACCAATAAATCAGAATCTACATTGAACGAAACCATAAATAAAGTCGTTACTGAGAGCCTATCAAGTAAACAAAAAACAAAGCAAAATCATATAATGAGAGATGTGGAAGTAAATTAAATACCGTTAAAACAAACGAATACATGTTATAAAGAGTCGATGAACAAATGTTGTTTCCTCTATTTCTTTTAAATCGCCATGGCTTTAAACCCGCAAATAAACGCAAAATCATAAATAATAATAATAAAAATAATATAAAAATAAAATACGAATGAAGTAAACTTTATACCTGATAAAATTTCTAAATATATGGCTGTATTCTAAAGTTGCGCTTTTAAGATTTTCAGAGATCGTTTCTAGTTTTTATCAGATTTTGATATATTAAAACAAACAATTAGTATGTAAAAGTGTTTTGAGAGTAAAAAAATATTGTCACATGTAACTTTTTATCCAAAATCTTAAATATATTATTTCAAATATACTGCAAACTTATTACACACGATTGGCATAAGATAAATGTGTATAACTGTTTCCTTTCTTAATAAGACTATTAACTTTTTTTATATTTATGAATAAAAAAGACACTATAAATAAAAGTTTTAATAAGATAAAATATTGCATTGGTGGTATTATTAATTTTAATTTACTCTATTGTGTTTGATTTATAGTATCTAATGACAATGTAAAAAAAATTTATTTGGTTCTCAAAATAGCAAAATTATTTTTCGCGTATTGAATTTTAGTAAAAATTGTACTTGCACAAAAAAATCATTATTTGAGTTTTTTTGTATGACTTATCAAATAGAAATACAAGTATTTCGATATCCTTATCGGTAAAGCTTCAGTGCAAACTACATATGCGTATAACTTGATATAAAAAAAATCTTGTTTTTGATGCAATCTTTTGCATATATAATAAGATTTTTTATTATTTTTATTTTTTCCAAAAGAAGTTGTTTAGAGGTACAAAACATATCTATTTGGTGTTTAATACTGTTATAGTATATAAAAAAATCATTGCGTTTATTAAAAAATATTTTAACAGCGATGCAAAATACTATATTGGAAAATATTACCATTTTTTTGCAGGTTAATAGTATAAATGTTTAATATGATGCGGTAGTTATAGAAATATCGAGATTCAAAAAATCCTTATTGTTCACAGCATTCCTGTTAACATATTTTCTAGCTTAGTCTACAAAAAAAATCAAAACCTATAAATCATGCGTAATGTTACACTATAATTAGGTCCGGCATTATTGCTTTTTTTTGTGTTCAAGTAACAATAAATGCTACGCCTGTACTAATATATTTGCCAATCAGAACATCTTAGATCCTAATCGTACTTAAAAGTGAAATATTGATATTAGTTTCTTTATGGAAATAACAATTATATATATATAAAAACTTCATAAGCGAATGGTTTTGAGGAATTTTTTTAGCATGAAATCTATATTCATATATCACAGTTTAAGAACAATTGAAATGATTTTTAAATATGTCTTGTAGTTTTTTATTCTAAATTTTTTAGATGTCGTATTCTTATCTCACATTAGTGCTAATATAATGCATCATCATATTATTAAATAGTACAAACACATAAAAAACTTATATTTTTAACTTGGAGTATTCATATGCAGTAAATTTTTATGTTTTATACATGTGAAAAAAAATTAAATGCAAATCATCTGTATATACAATTTTTAAAACCATAAAAAAAATTTTATGTAGAGAACAATCAATTTTCTTTGTAGTAGTTCTTTTATTCTATAAGCGAAATGACATAGAAAGGGCTCTATATGTAGCATTGATAAAATCACTAAGTAATAATATGATTTTTTGTGAAAAAAAAAGAATCATTTATGTTTAGTAAACCATTTTATGGTTATTTTTCGTTACAATACTACTTTCTATATATAAATGATATATATATTATACAAACAACTTGAATTATTAATTGGTGTTCCGTTTAACACATTCAGTTTTTTGTGAGCTTTATTTTTTTTTATGTATATATAATAACAGTATTTATTTTAATATTTGTATATTGTTTACAAAGGTATTATTTATGATATTGGGTTCACACTTACCGATTTGTAAATGGTATAGCTTTTGCTTTCTTATATTATATAACATTCTCTAAAAGCTTTAAAATATTATCATAATAGACACATCTGGTTTTTTTAAATTTCAACGTTTTATTAAAAATTATTATTCACGAGAAAAACAAGCACGCACAATAAATGTCAAAAGAGATCAATCAAATGTTTAATTTTTCATAGATAATTATTATGATATTTACATTCTAATAATATGTAACAAATATATATATTTTTCATGTAAAAATAAAAAAGATTTCTATAATTATTACATGAAAAACAGCGACAATATAATGTTTTTTAAGAGATGTTACCGTTCCGTATCTTCATATCTATTTAGTTTAAGAGCTCAAATCATATAATCGTGCGATATTATCTTTATAAAATAACTTGTATTTTAATTACTCATATAAAACATATTTAGTGAGAAAATGTTATAGATAAGTAACTTAATAACGGTTTTGACGATTTTCAATAATTACATAGATAATATATGCGCGATAAATGATAAAGGTAAATTCGTTTTTGCTATAAAAATGGTATTTGTAAATTTTTCTGTAAAACTACATTTTTGCAAAAAATGTTTTTGCCATGATTGTAGATAAAGCATAGTAAAATTTTGTATTTTTTCTTATAAGATTAGGCAAAAAAAAATAAAAAAAGGAACTACATATTTTTTATTTTAAGTATAAAGACGAATTGTCACATAAACAAAATTTTGTTGGAAGTACCATAAATAATTTCATGTTTGTTTATATATGCAACGATTGTTTCTTTTATATTTGTATTCTCGCAGATTTCTAAAACATAATTATAAGTGTAAAATAAAAAAGTTTGTTTTTGCGGAGTATAGGTCATTTTGTTTTTGCATATATTGAAAAATCGCGAATTGTCAACATATTTTATCAACTAGATAAAAAAAAGAAAATTCCGTGTTTAAATTATCATATCACTAAGCATACAATTGAACTTTTGGATTATATTAGAATATATTCATTTCATATATTTAACTGCAAGTCTTTTTACATCGCCGTCAATATGAGACTACTAGACTTGATTTTTATTTATATAACTTAAATTTTGTCTGTATTTTTTACATAAAAAAAAATGCAAACAATACAATCTAGTTCATTGAGAATATATGTGTAAGAAGCTGTTTTTACAATTTTAATATGATTTGAAATTTTATAAGGAAATAAAATCATTGTCTTGTAAATAAAGCATAATTAATGTGTTGCTTTTAAGCAGTTTGTCTAAATTTGTAATTTATATACAAAAAACGTTAAAAAAGGTTTATCACACACATACTTAATAAAATAATCCATACACTGTTTTAAAATTTCTTAACGAAAAATAATGATTTTTTGTATAAATATTTCGATTTTATTTGCAAAAACAATCGAGCTTGTAAAAATTTCCTTTTAAAGAAATTTTCTAAGAAAAATACTAGATATGAACATTTTGCATAAGAATCTAACGTACAAAATAATTAAATATTGTATTTATTATGAAACGTCTATAAATGTGAATGAAACGACCTGTACATATACAAAAACACAACGATCTCTATATTTCGATACGCAAGTAGTTCGTTCTTCCGAATTTTTTTTCTTTTTATATTTAGTAGTTTAAACTTTTTTTTCACGCAAATAAACCAAATTATGTTTTTCGTAATTACGATCGATAATTTAGTGATTATATTGATGAAATAAAGAATGAGTAGTTTTAAGTAGATTTGTAAAAAAAAAGCATAGATTGTAATATATGTGATTTAAAATGCTTATTTGTGGATGTTCTTCAAGTAAATAAGATTTGTATAATATTACAGAAAAATCGATAATTCAAAGAAATTTGATTAATTACAAAGACTTATTCATAATATGATTTTTAACTATTTACGAATTTTTTTTTGTAAATAAGATAAGATTAAAAATGCATATTGATTCTTTTTGCACAAAAAATATTTTCTGAAATTGTTAATCATGAATTTAATTATGTAAAATGTTTATTTTTTTAAATATAAAAATTTGAGAGATTAAAGTATTTTTTTGTGAAAAAAGCACAATATATTATATACACAAAAATACTTGAGGTATATCATTTCGGGGATATCATGGAAATTTAAGAATCAGCTTGCAATGTATTAAAAAAAGCGTTTTCATTCAATTTTAAGTTAATTTTCAGTGTCTTTATTTGCTTAAATTAAAAAAAAGAAAAAATAATAAGTTAATATTATTTCATGAATTCTATAAATGCATAGTAGAGTATAAAATTCTTTTACTTTATTACATGTTTATGCTTAATATAATTTAAAATATTTTTTTTCCAGTGAATTAAGTTTTTTACTCAAATGCTGATAATTAATATTGCTATTTTTTTGATGTGGTAATTCTTTTTAATTGTATAATAGAATATCAATGTTATTTTTGTATATGCTATATCATCAAAGTAAATTTTTTATACAAAATATATAATTTGAAAATTCGTTGAGGAATTTTAAGACCAAAAAAATCCCAATAAAGGCATTTTAAGATCTATTAGACTAGTCACTTATAAAAAAAATTTAAATATATTTTTTGCTAAATTCATCTTGTCTCAACACAGTTTTTTTTATTTATATTATACTATGATGTTTTTTGCATCGTTAAGTCACACTTGATTCTTAATTCATTCTTACAAAAAGATAAATTAATTGTCAAAGGACAAGTTAACAAAATGGCCAAGATACGTTTTAAAAATAAAAGAATCATTTATAGAATTTTATATTTTTATCAGAAAATTCATAAGAAAAATATATCTATTTTAATTTCCTTTTTAGGTAGATTATTTAAAAATTCATACAAATACCGCATTCGAAACTCGTAATAATCAGACGTTCTAGAAGTGATTGAAACTATATACGAATATTTTATCGCCTTTTAAATATTAAGAAATATACTTAATAGTTTTATAAACACATCAAAAAGCTTTCTGTACGTTTTTTTTGTATATATACCGAAATTAGCAAACATTAATAGTTGGTTGTTATTCGTACACCTAAGAAGACGAAAAGATTGTTTTATTTCTTGTATATTTTGAGCACACATAATTAATTCATAATTTGGCTATATATGTGTAACATTAAATTATAAAAATTTACTAAGAATTCGGACAATTTTTATTTATGTTTTAGTTATAATACTATTACTATTTACTACTTCAGATAATATGTCGCAATGACATCTTTAATAATTTTAATATCTGCAAGTATTAGCTGTTACTCTTAATTCGATGTATTACATCGTGAATATAACTTTTTCTTTGTTAAATGAAACCTATATAATAAAAATGAATTTTACTTTTAACAAAACAAATATTATCAGAATATATACAAGATAAAACAACAGCAAATTGTTTTTTTTTCGTAATAAAAGTGAAAATTTTTGTTAGGTTTTAAATATACGTGCACAATAAATGACAAATTATTTTGTCAAAATTTTTTTAAGATTTATTTCTTGCAATGGGAATGTTTGAAGATGTCAATCTACAAGATGTAAACTGATAAATTTATTGTGAGTTAGATTAAAAATTTAAATGTTAATAGAGTTTATATTTCGATATAGTTTTTGCTTTACTAACGTAAAATAGCATGTAAGAAAAAAAAATTGATTTTTCTGACTGCTCAGGCAATAAAAGTTTCTTTCAAAAAATCAATTTTGATATGAGAAATAGCAATCTTTTCTGTTTAGAAAACAAAATTACAGATTATCATTTGGCCTATATGTCATCTATAAGGCGATTTTATTTTATTATTCTTTTTAGCTAGACAAATCTCATATATTTTTTTAAGTGTAAAATATTATTGCTTTATTTTTTCGACTATATGAGTTTTTTTACTATATTTATAGTATGAATCATTACAAACAAAGCATTATTAAATGATATAAAAACTAAAATCAAAATTTTATGCTGTACAAAAAGTTTATTTTTAGACAGGAAAACCAAAATCTTTGCAATTATCACATTATTGGAATAATAAGATGTAAACTGTTAAAATGAATGTTAAATTTATCATTAAAGTAATAAAAAATCTGTGTAATTTCTGTGTACATTATACATTACTTTAATAAATATTTACAGCTCATTACTGTATTTATCAACAAGAATCAAAATACAAAAAAGAAGTATGATATACCAACAAATATAAAACATTCAAAATGTAAGCGAATCGGAAAAAAAACTATACAATTACAAAAACGATAATTACAGAGTTATCACGCATTGCGAAGACAAATTGTGATTGATATAACGACAATAGTAAGATCAGCAAAAAATTACTCAACAGTAATCATTTTTTTTATTTATCTTAATTATTTAATAAAAATAAAGTGTATACCAAAAAAATTCTGATATTAAAAAGAAAACACTGAATTCATACTATAAATGTAGCAATAAAATGCAAAACGAAAATAAAGAACGAAAAATGAAATTAAACGACTTAGCGGTAATTAAAAAAACATAGATAAAAACAAAAAAACTTTCATGAATGCAGATAAAAACGATTATATTTTTTTAGGATTATAATTGTTGCATTTTGTTTGAAGTAATGCTATCAAATAGTGAATATGTTTCAATAAACAAAAAAAAAGCTTTTCATATCTTACAACATGTAAAAGTGGAATAAAATGCACAGGGCACGATAAAAAACTAAATTTTATAGAAATAATGTATAATTAGCAATTTTTTTGGAAGCATAGTTAAAAAATTACAAGTGTTGGCATGTAATAAACATGCCTGTCAAAATAGTCATTGTGTTTCATGGACTATTTTGACTAGGTAATTTATGAAACAGATGGTTTTAAATTTATCTAAGATGTTAAATACTTGTTTTGACCTTTTAAGGCTTGAAAACAAGTTAGGTACAATGTTTCAGATTATGAAGAAAATTGTTTTATGTAAGCTATTTAAAGCTTAAGAAATAAATAAATATGCCATTTAAGAAATCATCTAATCGTTCTTACAAGTCTTACGAACGTGAAGCAACTCATCCCAACCACAAGTATGATGAAAATTCATTTTATTTGCAAATGTTGATATATAATTGCTGAAAAAAACTTTTATGTAACCTATACTTACAGATGTAAAAAAATACTATCTTTCTATTTGTAGCATTTTTCATAAGTACTACTCTTTAAAATGCATAAATGGCATATTTACACTTAAATAATCGATTTGAATAGTTTACTCAGAATTTAAACAAGTATAAATATTTAAAATTATATCAAACACCTATTTAGTAATCTATAACACAAAGACCTGAAAATGATTTTCATTAAATAAAAAATTCAGATCGGTAATTTAGATATCAAGGCGCTAATTTTTATTACATGAAAATTATTTCTTACTATCGAACAAATTGTAATAAATGTATGATAATGCTAAAATATTTGTTTTAGAAACGATAAATTTAATTTTTTTTGTATATTTTTTTCAATATTACTGTTTTAGATTTCTTAGCATAAAAATGTAATAGAACGGTTCTGCAAAATTATATATTATAATTTTCTATGCCTTTATAAAATATTTTAAAGGTGTATTTTTTGTTTTATACTACTTACCTGCAATCAATGTGTGCAAAAGAAAGTTTTATTACGAAAACACCATCATGCAATATACAGCGTTTTCTCTCACCTTTTATATATTGATTTTCAATCATCCTTACAACGAAAAACTAATCAATTAAAGGTAATAGCAACAAGCGCAAAGGTTAAGATTTTCAAGGCCTAAATAACAGGACTATAACACACAGGCTATAACTACAACAATTCTATCAGTAAAAATCCTCTGACTTTTCTTAGTATTAATTTTTTACAAATCTTGCAGAAACCTAGGTACGAATACAGTGTATTATAATGAATCCTTATAATACTATGTATTATTTTTAAATTTACGATTTTTCTTGCGATAATTTTCTTTCAAATTATACATATGAAATTTAAATAATAATAAACCACAAAATTACACAAATATAGAATTTTTTGCAATAAAGTATACTTCAATTGCATGAAAAATGTTGTTTGTTTGGAATGTGTAATGAATTTATAGAAAAAAAACCATTTTTAATATATAAAAAATATTTAACAATAAAAGCAAGAGCAAAAACTTTCTAAATGTTTAAAATTCATTTAAGACAAAAAACGAAACTTTGTTATGTTTTTGTTATCAAAAAAATGATTTTTAAGACAAATAAATCAAGCAAACTCTCTTTTTATAGTATAGTACATAAATTGATTATTAGTTAAAAAAATAAAATAAAATAAAAAGATTAGGACGTAGCAACATTATGTTTTAGACTCAGGAATGGAACGCATTTTAGCTGCTTTATTAATCTTTTAAGGTACAATAGCAAATGCGATAAAATTTCTAAATCTAACAAAATACTTGCAAGTTTTTTTTATGTTTTAAAAAATAATAATGACTCAATTCAATATATGTAAATAAAAAACTATATTATGCGTATGATGTAATACTGCAAAATAATTTAACAATTAAATTGCAAATATAGGAAAAATTTATACTGTTCATATCGATAATAGAGAAAAAAATTACACATCCTTTCCTCTATTTCAAATTCAATACAAGTTTTCAACTTTTTTGATAATAGATTTTTAGAAAATTTCTGCAATAAAAATATTTCCCTGTTATTATATAAAGTTAAAAATGTTAGAAATCTATGCTATTTTTAGATAGAACTTGATTAGATTGTAAGAAAAAAAAATTAAAGATTAATTTTAAACATATTTATATAAAAAAATTCTATTATAGTTTTTTCTTGGTGTTTGAAACAAAACGTCAACTATAAATCATCAAGATCAATATTTAAAAAACCACTTGATTTTCAGTAAAATATCTTAAATTATTTTATATCAATTATTGTAAAAACTTAATCTATATTGGATATGTTGACATGTTTCAAAAACAATTTTTCTTTTCAAGCAGGAAACAAAATTTAATAAGATTATTTTTTTCGAATATTGTTTTTTTAATTTTTACAGATCGAATACAAAATTTCCAAAATTAAATATATTTTTAAGAAAATATATACAATCAAAATCAAAAAGGGTAGACTAAAATCGTAAAACTTTTAATATTCAACAACTATGTATATTCAAATGTGAGTATATGCAAAATTGAAAACAACCAATAAAATTATAAATTTTATTTGTTTCCTCAAATACCTAAAATTTTTTTTGCAAATTAAAGTATTTCCTTTACCAAAGAATTATAGAAGCACTATATATTTAACTAATGACTACCTTTTAACACATTTATTTGCAAAATATTAATATTAATTCGATTGGTAGTTTTTTAAGAAATAATTGTCTAATGCTTTCAAGACTAACAACATTTTGTGAAGCAAGCGATTCAAAGAGTTAATAAGAAAATTATGAAATATATTTTGCGGTATGATAAGTAAAATTATTTAAAAGCACAGAAAGACAATCTTTGCAGATAACTATAACACTTTAGATATTTACAAAACAAATGAAATTTGCAAACATGCACAAAGTAGACGCATATTAATTACGATCACGATTGATTCAGTAGAAATTATTCCAAAAAGGCCGAATTATAGAAAGAAAAATTACCAATATACACATTCACAGAATCTTTACTGGAAAAAAGCATAAAATTTACAATTAAATATTGATTAATTTATTCTGCTTTTTTTGAAATCATAATCAAAAATGCTTTTTTATAGAATACAATATAAAATCTGAATCATGTTATAAATTTAAAAGGTACGTAAATTATATCTCAAAACTTTTTTATACAAAAACAGTTTAACGATTCTGTGAAAAAAAAACTACAGGTAAAGGTATATTAATACAATTTAATGTTACAAAATAATTGCTGATTTATCTTGGTAATACAAGATTAATACCAAAAATACATTATTTTTATTATTTGTAACTTAAAATAATGATGATTTTTACGATTTTAAAATCTATTGATGATTATACATTATTATCATACGATCATAAAAGAAATGAATAAAATTTTAATAAATGATTGCAATAGAACAGAACAAAACTAAGATAATTATAACAGTTAAAACAATTAAATTATTTTGTAAAGGTTCGATGAAGTTAAACAAATATTTTTTTATATCGTTTTATTGTAAATAAAAAAAAAAATATTTGTTTCAAATATCTTTATTAGGAAATATACTATTTTATTTTTAAACTTACAAATTTAAAGTTGTCTACAAACTTAAGCATGGTAGTTTCAGACGAAAAAAATACAAATCACAAAAAAACCAGATAAAAATTTCTTAGGACATTAAAAAATTGGCTTATATGAAAAGTATAAATTTCTGCGAAAATTCCTTAATTTGTGTATTGATATGAAAATAATATGCACTTCATCTTTAATATATACAGTTAATTGCAAAATTTACTTATCAATTTTGAGTTTTGATTTTTAGTCTTTATAGTTTTTTGATTTTTGATACATGCAAAACTGATAATTTTTCAACAAAAAAAAGCTGAAAACACAAATTTTTTTGTTGAAAAATATATTTTAAAAGATTTTATAAAAAGAGGTTATGATGTACTCACTAAGTGTAAATTATCAGATTAAAAGACGATTTAGATATGTCACATTGTGGCCAAAAACAATATTTTACTAGAAGAAAAAAAGAGGAAGAGAAATTTAAAATATAAACAGAAATATGAAAAGTTTGTGACATTTACAAAAAAATAGTAAAATAATATTTTAGATATATATTCAATGCTATATTTTTCTTTATTTTTTTATAAAACACATACTTCTAGTTTTTTATGATGTTTTCGTAGAAATTTATTTAAACATTGCAAAGATTAGATATCGTTCTCTGGTTATTCATTATATTGACTTTTAGAATTCATCTTAATCGGCAGCACAATATATTTAATATGAAAGAATCAAATTTATCTAATTTAGAAAATCTAAATCGTCAAATGTAGATTTGTGAATCATCTTTTACAATTAATACTAGATCTGAGGCTAGAACGGGAGAAATGTGAAAATTTTCGATAAGGTTATTGTAAAAAAAGAACATATCACTATAAAATAGAACCTTTCAATACGTCATAAAAATTTCACGGAATTATACACGTGTATATTCAATTCGAATATAATCTATAATAAGAGATTACATTCTTACATCAAAATATACAATTGAAAATAATAAAAAGCAATATATGAATAAGTCTATGTAGATTAAAAAAGTATATATAAACAATAATATGATTTCGATTCAACAAAAATAATAATTTTTGTACTAAATTTACAAAATTCAATATTTCAGTAAAGAATATATATTGAAATGTCTTGTATGGCCTTGACGTTGCGCAATATATTCTATTCAACACCATTCAAAATATTGTATAAGTATAAATGGGTTTTTTATCATTCGTTTATATAGTAAGACACAAAGATTTTTAATTATTGAAATGCTATAAAAAAATTATAATAAAACAAAAATTGTTTACATATCACATGTTACCGCCTTTTTTTAAATATAGCAAGAAACAAGTTTCTATAATTTCGATCAAAAAATTATCAAACATAAAATGCTTCAAGAAGATCAAATTTTCTTAAATACTAATAGAAATACTTAAATATCAATAATACTTTGCTTTTATTTACAATCGATCGTAACGTGTTGGTCTTTTTCTTCAGAAATCTATTTTATTATAATATCATCGTAATAAATTATAAATTTTTTCAAATAAAGCTACATTCAATTCAATGATTGTTTTTTTTGTATACTACCTGGATATTTTCATAAATATTATCTCAAAAGTATTCTTTTCCAAAAAGTGTCTAAAGAATAGAAATTATGCTCTTAATCTGCGCATTACGAATTCTAAAAGCAGAATAACTGTTTCGTTATAATATTACTACGATTATATCACTTTAGTTTATGGTTTTTTTACTCATGCATAATTCCAACTACATCTAGTATAATATAGTGATTATAGGTTTGACTATGTAAGAAATTTGTTACAAAAAGAATTAGATGATTATATTGTAAATATGATAAATTTTTACGAAAATAAATCTATTCCTATGAACTAGAATTTAATAATTTTGTAAAAACTCGCATTTTTATTGCGCTTATGAAAATCAATTGTTGCAAATTATTTATGATAGAAACATCTTTAAGTGTATATCTTTTAATAATACGCATTAAAATCGAAAAGTTAGGTTGCGATAGCATAGCGAAACATATTAGATTTCAAAATCGATGAATCAATACCCCTCATAATTATTTTATTAAAGAGCTCATTTTAACAAACATTGAAGTAGGATATCATACAAAAATTTCGCGATAAAGTTGCAAACAAAAAAAAATAAAGGTAACTGGATCTTTTTGTATATTTTCATAAAATCAACTTACTTTTTTTTAAATATCGAGCTTTTTCAACTTTTCTAAATATCTTCGAAATTCATAAAAGTTTGTTGTTCAGTTTTTTACAAAATGTCAATAGTTTATCCTGAAATATTTTGATTTGAAATTCGCAAGCTTAATCAAAATATATTCATTTAAAATGACATGACCCAGATATTGTTTTTCTTTAAAAGTGAATTTTAAAAATATCGAAAATCATTCAATAGACTCTAATATTTGTGGCTGAAACAAAAGATTATTCTACATGCAAAAATGCAATAAAATATTTAAGAACAGTTTCTATCTGACATATTCAAAAGAATTACATTGGTAATTATTAGCCTACAATATTATAAATATAACAATCTATTTGCATAAAGCAATGTAATAATAAAATTCGAAAAATTCTGTATTGAATAGATGTGTCATTTTTCTAACAGAAATTTTTATTTTATAATAACTATAAAGAGGAATAAGACATTGAAAAAAGAGATGCGTGTCTTGTTTTTGTTTACAAATTTTATGTTTATTTTGGATAGTGAAAATCCGTAACAACATATCACCTTTAGCAGCTTGTGAAAAAAATAAATATAACATTTGATGAAGTATAAACACGAGTAGTTCAATTAGGCTCCGCCATAAAATTTCATGAAGAAAAAAAAACAAATAAATCTAAAGTTGACGGGTTTTTACATTTTTCAAAAGAGTATTCTTAAGATCTTTTAAAGGGATGTAGCTTTTTTTCTTGAATTTGTAAAATTGATATAAAGTACGCGAAAACTTGTCGAAAGAGAATTCTTCAAATCTTTTAAAGGAATAATGCGTTATTTTCAGGGTTACTGAAGATTTTGAGCATGATTTCGGTACTTTTTTTCCAAAGGGATTATTGCGGATCATTTAAAAGAAGAATACGTTACCTCTGCAAAAAATAAACAACTTGTGCAAGAAGTTACACATAAAATTTAGCTAACAAAATTTAATAATTACTCGGATGCTGTTTTATTTCAAAGTAAAGAACAAATAGATGCTTGTCCCTCAACATCTAAAAAACCAGAACAATAAAAAATTAAAAGATTGTTATGTTTTATTTCAGTTGTCTTTCATATTCATTCATATCAATATATCTTAGTAAATATTAGATAACATACAAATCGAATGACTAAGTACCCATATATGCAACTCATCAGCATCCTCTTACGATGGACATTTTCATACTTGCAAATATAAATTTTTTAATGAAAATATTGTAAGTATTTATTAAAAATTAAATTACCTGTTTTTCTTTTTTTTTTGTCATAATTCAACTTGTCTTATAGTTTACGCGTTTTTCATCCCTTTGAAAGTTAAAATATTTATGTATTTATTTTAGGGTGAAAAAAAAAATCATTATATAAATATTGAGATTATATCTAAACTTTATTCTTAAGGACTTATAGAATAAAAAAAATGTAAAATTTTGATATTTATAACTATACTACGCCTAGAAAAATTATAGAGCTCCAAATCTTGCCAAAATGAAACAAAAAAAATCAACTTTTAACCTTGAAATTACAATTCATAATTAATTCTTTATATGATGATAATGTATTTTTATCTGTAAATCGTTTTTTGTTGGTAACATTATAATCGAAAAATAATACTATGTTCTTATTTCTGTTATCATTTTGAAATAAATTTATTCAGTGCCTTGTTGTGTAAATAACTGCATATTAATTTAAAAAATAAAATGTTTAAAAATTTTATTTTTTAGATAATGTAAAATGAATCGCATGCTTTTATGACTGTATGCCTAGTATTTGTAACTGGTCTCATTTGATTTTTTTTTTAAAAAAATGTATTATTGAAACTTGTCATAAAATAGATTCTTTTGTTCTGAAAGTTAATATTTTTAAAACTTAAATTGAAAATCCATGAAAGTTAACACTTTATAAATATATACTAAACACAAAAAAATATAATTTTACATTGCGAACTGTAAAAATAAAATAATAAATATACTATTGTACTGTGATAAATGGTTATTCTAAAATATAAGGATAAACAATTTCGTAAAAGAAAACTTACAGTAAAGAATTGTATTTTTTAGATTCTGCTTATCATTGGGTTTGATCTACTTGTCCATTTATTTAATCATTTGTCAGTTATGTCGATGTATCAATTTTGAAAATTCGTAGTAAAATAATTCAAAAGAAATTACCGATGAACTTATGAAATTCGTGGCTGTAACAGGTTTAAACAGAAAACTGACTACAGCAAAATATATGACGTACTATCATAAAAAAAACTTATATAGGTAGTTTATATCATTATGATTTAGTGTTTTTTAATAAGAATTTGCTTGGTACATTACTGAAAAGTTGACAAACCAAGCAACAGTTATTTTTTCTTGAAAATTTAGATTTTCCAAAAATTTTTATTTTGTTAAGTGAAATAAAGTTTAATTTTGTTCAATTGAAATAATTAAAACTTTAATAATTTTTTTTAACACTAATGTTACCAATGTTTACAATAAAGATCATTTTTGTGTCAATTAAATCGCAACTCACTATTGATTTTGACAATGGAAAAGACTGTTTTTGCCTTATTTTTTTACCTTAGTGCATTTTTTATAATATATCATAAAACCTATTCAATTATTTCTTTTACCATTAAACAATTTTTGGCATTTATTATGCAAAAATGTGATAGTTATGAATGAATTGCAATAAGCAATAAAAATAACATTTTAAATAGCTAAAAAATTATAAGAACATTGCTTCTAACGAGCTAAAAGTTATTGATGAATAAAATATAGTGTAATTTGGATGATGAGAATACAAAATCAGGAAATTAAAACAGTTACATCAAATTAATTAAATTTCAAAATTTAAAAAAAAATTCTAATTTAAATTTAATTCTTACTTAGAAAATTTTCATTTTTCTAATTTTTGCTGTTTTCTAATTTTTATTACGATATATTTTTTTTATTATGGAAGTAATTACCAAATGACTGTGAAACTTACGTGGATTAAAAATTTTAAAACAACTGTTTAGATGGAGTATTTTATTATCAAAGCAATAAAATTTCATATAAAGTGGCAAACCATGTATTTCTAGCTGGTCCTATTTATATAAATGATTTTTGCTCTATCTTAAAATATATATTTTGCTTAAATTTGCGCTTTTTCGTCACTGTTTCAGCTTACTTCTTAATTTTTAGGGCATTTTTGTTTTTGACTTTAAGCTTTTCGAAAAAGGAAATTGTAAAAAGTTCTTTTATAACGATGTCTTTTGCGATAAATTTTTATAAAATTACTATACTATTGGTAATGTATGATTTGGCATAAATTTAGTGAATACATAAAAGAGTACGTTTTAGTATGGTTTGGTTTATATTAATACATCTTCTCAAATATGTCCAGCTATTAAATTCTTAATTATATATTGTCTGCCTTTGATCTTCCACTAAATTATTCTACATAAATATAGGGTTTATTTTTCATTGAATTTATAAGATTTTGAGTATTGATGTTAATCAAGAGCGTGTAAAGAGGAATATTTTCGATTGCTAATGTTGCTAAGATTTTATTTAACCTTTGTAACATCAATTTATATTTTCATCAATTATTATTAATAGAAATAATCTATAATAAAATGGTGAATTATAATTCTAATAAATGTATTCCTAGTAAGTATAGTGTTTTTTTTTGCCATTTTCAGATCATACACAAAAAAGAAAGAAGTGCTGTTTGAGAGGCTAGTATGTAGTACCTGTGTAATTTTTACTGAATGCTATGGTTAGCCTACCGGACTTACTTAGATTAGGAATTAAATTGTTATTATTAAAAGACATTTGAACTCGTTTTTTATTTTATTTACGAAGCTATTTAAGCTTTTCAGTGATCATTCGTGACCAATCATTAATTGATCAAAAATGATCAAAAATCAACACCTCATATATCAAGCTTATCTTGATACTATGGACCTATAATCCACCAACTGTGATTCAATTTGATCAAAAATCTATCAAATATCAAAAAACGTCAATTTAACATCAAAACTTCAAAAACGTCAGTTTTTTGCAAGTTTGACATATCTTTAGATAATTAGAAATCAATTGAAATCACTTGGTTTTAATCAAAGACACATTGTCTCCAACTGCTATTGCGTTTAAAAAAAGTAATTATTTTATAGGTATAGTTAAAACATTGATATTAATCCAAAAATACATAATTCTTTTTTAAACCTACAAATTTCACTACAAATTTACCTAAAATTTTTTTAAGTTTTAATAAACCAATAATTTTTTCGTGCAATTAGCATTTATGATAATAGGATAAATTGGTTCTGTTGCATTCTTTTAATATATCTTGATTATCTAACACAAAAAGTATTGAATAAATAGTCTTTTAGTAACTAACAGATATAAAAAAATCTTAATTGATAAAAATTCAATTTATATATAAATACTTGCAATATAAAATGAAAATTAGAATAACAGTTAAAATATAAAAGAAGTTGCAAAAAATAGATCTTAACATTTTTTTAGCAAAACAGTTTCAACCAGACATCTTATCAATTTTTATTTTCTTGCGTATAAAACAACTAGCCTTTAACATGGTCAAGCACAATGAAGAAATAAAAAATATGAAATTTTTTATCAAAAATACACTTTTTTATATTTTTATAAATTTGTTACTATGACATCTTATACGCAGAAGATATGCTATAAAAGGCAATGTAGCAGTCTAAAAATATTATTCAGTCATATATGTTGCGTTTAAAATGTTTAAAAGTATTTTTAGTTTACTAAACGTAAAATTTTCTGCATTGCATATACGCATAATTCTTTTTTAATATATTATTTCTAAATTTTCTATTGATAACAATTTTTGATTTCACATTTTTCGCCGACAACAAAATATATTTAATTTTATCGCTCTACGAATTTATATAAAAATTAATAATAGTAGATCTATTGATAGAATTAATCTAGCCCTATAGAAATTTAAATTTATTATCTGTGTTTTTGTGTGTTTATAAATACTATATCAAATTACAAATATTGAAAGTTATTTTATAAACAATAACAGAAATATCAATTCGACACAGTATAATTCTTTATGATTTTTATGATGATAAAACAGTCATATTCAAATGATATTGTGTTTTTTCTTTGACAATCAATTATTTTTGTTAACTTTTTTGATATACCTTCTAGATACTGCATTAATACAACATAGCATCGGAAGAAATATGAAAAATCTATTTTTTTCGAATACATACAGTAATAAAATATTTCATTCATACAAAAGGGTGGAAATCAACGCTATCAACTTAATTTCAACGATGTAAGGAAAATCATAAAGTTGCGTATCAAAAGAAACTTTTTTATGATTTTGAGAAAATATACACAATTGTATATAGAAAAGAACAAATATATAAAAAAAATTACAAAAAATGAATGACAGAATATAATTTTATTCAATGTAAAAATAGAACAAAAATTGTTGTAGTTGGAAATAGAGATTTCTGATGAAAAATTGTTTAATATTTTGATTTATCATTTTTTATCGGCTTATCTCGAAAAAATACTAAAAATGAATTTTGTGACATTTTACAATTGTGATTTGCCTTATTTTTGATATTTGAAGTTTGATCTATATATTGATCAAATTTGATTGGTTCATGATGATTATTGGTACTTAGCTTACCAATAATCAATTAAGGAAAATATTTTGATTTTGATCTTTTTTGATCAAAATGTGATTTATCTCTTTTGATCAAAGAAAAGCTTAAATAAAGCTTTGTTAAATAAAGATCATCGAGAAAATGTCTTTTATATTTTATACCACATCAAGCCAGAGTGATAAATCGGGAAGACCGCGAGGTCGACCCAGATTATCAAACCGTTGTAAAAAGTAAAAAGAAATCATAATATCAATGGATCCATATTTTTTATCGTTCTTTACCTGAAATTTCAAATTCTTTAACAAGTTTTTATAGCAGCTATTAAAAATTTGAAAAATAATTAGCTGGTGATTTAAATTGAGAAAAGCGTATAAAACAACAACAACGTAAATATTTTTTATATGAAGTAATCTTGTAATGCATTGCAATAGGGAACTTATACATATTGTTCTTCAAATTTTTAAAGACATTTAAATCATGCATCTTAGTGTACATTGATTTACAGAAAAAAATACATCGAGGTTTAAATTAAGAAAAATGCTAAAAGAACAGATCTAATAAGAACAATTAAAACCAGCAGAAAAAAGCAACAATGTAAAATCATTTATTTTACATTGCTTTTATGTTTTTTAGAATAAATACTGCCTAAATAACTCGTACATGGCCCTAATAGAGGCTGTCTAATTCTGGACCCTAATCAGTATGTTAAGAAAGCTATGCTTGCATCATAAGTAAAAAAACGTGTAGTATTGGATTTTTACCAAAATGGAATCGGTTATGTCTTGTTTTAAAAAAATCTAATTCTGTTCAAATATTAAACTAGTAGTCGCAATAAAAGTATTTTCATAAAACAATGTATTTATTGCAATGAAAAACACCAACAATTAAATTTAATGACTAGAAAGATTGTAAGTTTATTGTTTTATTATCATATTCATGTTAACTCATACGAATTTTTATATGTATTACGGAACTAGTGTGTTTTTCATCTACTAATTATATCAGGATAATCATATGTCTCTTAAAGTTATTTGTATTAAAAAAATGTAATCATTATATATCTATATGTTTTATATATGTTTTTTAGCTTTATAATCTAAATAAAACATTTTGATTTATTATCTTTTATTCGCAATTAGAAAATCATAAAGAAATTTATGTTTGTAAATCATACAACGTTTGCATATATATAAAAACAATATTGTAATTTTTTTATCTAACATAGATATATTTTAGCAAACAATCTTAAAAAGCAAAAAATCTTTTATCATTAGAAATTACGACAATTTCTACTAATTTATGATATATAAACTTTTTGATATCAAACATTTGAAATTTTTGACTGTATTATAAAAAATTAATATGATATTCACATCACACAAAAAATATAGATCAATAAACAATTATTACAACTTTAAAATACGTAAATGATTAAAAGACAGCAATAAAAGACATTTTATTACATTTTGACAGCAACTCATAACTTAATAATCTTTACAACGTATTTTATATTCAAATTGAAATATCAAAACTTTTTTTTACAATTACGATTTTTAACACAAATTTTATACACTATTCATATAAAGATTAAACTATTTTATATTTAAAACAGGTTTAATTGCTAATAATTTATGTAAAAAATCAATTAAAAATCGTTTTAGATTGTAGATACAAAATTTTATGAATAAATCAATACCATATTATATTACAATACGTTTCCAAAACAACATTATATGTTTTTTATAAAGGTATAGTTAAAAAAATGTAAAACACATTCTATGCATAAAATTAATCTTTTTGCTATCAATTTTTATTAAAATGGTTTTAATTGTTTTTAGCTATATGCAATAATTTCTTTTGGTATAATGAATATTTAGATTGGTCTATTATTACAGATTACCTTTCAAACAATTTTTATGGTCTAAGTTGCGTTGATAAATTTCACTGGAATTTTTTAAAAACATACTTGCTTAAAGCAATTTTTTGCATACTTCTTATTAAATACTATACAAAGGAGATTTATTATGTAAATTTACCAGAAATAAAAAATTTTTTGTTAAATTTGAAATTTTTACATTATGGAATATTTGTTTAACATTTATAAAATTTTTTTGCACTGATTTGAATTTTTAAGTTAATCTCTTTTGGTTATGAATTCAAAAATACAAATAATCTGAAAATTATGTGTTTTATTCGATTATAAGGCTTTTTTTCATAGGTATACTGTAACTATGATTTTATGATGATAATGACAAGGATAAATTCATGGGATGCATTTGCTTTGATGTTAATACGAATCATCCATTAAAATGTTTTGGCTTTTGTAACAGATTACTAGCTTTTTGAATGTAAATAGAGAGTATTGGTGTCTGATTTGTGAATTTTTCAAATTTTATAGTTTATCCTTATAATTATAAATTTGCACAACTTTTAGCATTAGAATCATTAAAACTTTTATGGAAAATACAACATATATATTTTCAGATATATTTTTTATTATATTAAAATACTTTTAGTAAAATTTTGGTACTTTTATTCATTCAGCTTTTTAAAATAGAATGTTAGGGTTTTTTTTGCAATCTTCTAATATAATAACATAAATCTCTAAAAAAAATATTGTAAAAAATTTATAATTAAGGAAAAAGTACTAAAAACTAATGAAAAAAATCTATTATGAAAAAAGCTACCTCGTATGTGCAACTTTTCGATTCTGTGATGTTTTCGGTGTTTGTTTTATTTTTTCATTATATTAACACCTTATAAAAAAATTTTGACTGAATACAGAAATGACTAATTTTTTATTCTTAATCCATTCATTTTTCTATTATTTAATATAGTAAAATCTTATTTAATAAAAATTAATTAAGATTACAAGTATTTTCTATATGCAGAATACTAAATAAAAGAAGAATTCAAATATTTTAATAAAAAGTAAACAATTAAATTTGTCATTATAAGCATTATATTGTGTATTAATTTAGATTTTTGTAAAATCAATACATCGTCTGATGTATAAAGAAACACAAACTATAATTTTTTACTGTTTTGCTAATCTTAAATGGGATTTGTCGCGTTTGTGTTATAAAAGCGTTTATAATTTTCAATACATATGAAAATATTTACATAGCAAAAAAAACCATTAATTTTGCTTAAATGTATACTTTATATGTGTATCATTTATGAAGAAGTTATTATAAATTGGCTAATTTTTTAAACAAGTCTATTTAACTAATTGTCTAAATATCCTTATAAGTAATGTTACTTTAGACTCTATAAGTTTTTCTTAATAAAGTAACAACAGATCTGCTATAATAGTGTTTTATATTATAGCAGATTACGAGTATGGATTTTGAAATTTATGTATGTTGTCTTTTTTCATTTTTCTCGTGAAACTTTGAAATCTATTGTTGCATAAAATTAACTAGAAAAATTTAATCCCTTTTCATCTTTTATGCAAAGAAATTTCTATTAAAAATTTTGAGTCAGATGTTTTCTATATTATTTGTTAATTTTTTGTATATTCATTATTAAATCAAAATATTCTAATCTTTCACATAAAATTGTGTTTGTATAAACGCTAGTAAATCTTATAATTTGTTTTTTATAATTTTCAAAACAATTGATATTGTTAAAAAAAATTGAAAACAAAATTTTGAATTAAATAAAATGATGATAGGCGAATTTATATGACTAATGACATCTTCTTGTTGACTAAAATATTTTATGATTTATATTTTTGATTTTTTTAATAACCAACTAGTTTTAGATTGTGGTTATGTAGTTTTATGCAGAAATTTTTTTAATATTGAATTGAATTATTTTCAGAATGAAAAAAAAAGTTACTTTTTCTAGCAATATGGCAAATGAAATACAAGTATTCCTTTTGGATTCTATACAATAAAAAAAATTAACATCAAAATATGACTTTATTGTGTGTTTTACGGGCACAGATTTAACTTTATGCTACTGAAAAAAAAATTCAAAAAAGAATGTTTGATAATATAATTTTTTTATTTCGCGTGGGTCGACTGGAGCTGCAAATAATGTCATTTACACACTATTGAAAATATCATTGAACGTCAAGGCAAATGAATATATCTAGAATCAACTTGAAAACTCTCTTTATAGTTGTTTTCTGTCCTAATTTTTCCATTACTATCTGATTTTTTGTTGACGGACTCTAGAAAAAAATTATTTTTTATAAAAAACACAAGTTTTAAGCAAAGAAAAACGGTCTACTCCTGTTTTATTATAATTTCGTATATTTTTTGTAAAAAAAATATTTACATATATTACAATTCGACAGAACCATCGCTTGAAAGCATCTTATTGATCATTTTTTATGTGTTTTGAATGAATGCCATAATAATTCTAAAAACAGTAATATTTATATATAAAAAAATCAAGCAAATAAATCGTGTATAAAATTTTTAAAATAAGCGTTGAAATCGGTAGTTTGAATAAAAAAAAAATATATTTTTTGATATATTATAGTATATACTCTAAAAGTTTAGAACACAGACTTATTTAATTGAAACATTATATTTTGAATCTTCTAACATGAACTAAAACCACTAAAATAACTCAAAATATTTTTTTGTTTTCACAAATGAAAACTTTTTTTTCTTATAATACATTGTAAATTATTTATGTTGAGTAAAGGGAAGTTGTATATATTCTGTCTTCAGATATATTTAAAAATAAAATATTTGTAAAAAAATATAAAATTATATTATTATGCAAATATAAAAGTAAAAAGTACATGTAATTTATTAAAATTATTAAGGAGGCTTGAGTACTTTTTAAACCATATGCAATCTTTGAAGTACTATTTAAACGCCTGATTGTGAATATTTTTGTAAGTATTTAGTTACAATTGATGATTATTAAAGATAAATTGCTTTTTTGATGATGTGAGGATAAATAAAAAAGATGATAGATCAATACCGAAAAATTTTTCTGTAAAAAAATACAGATTTATTGTTAAGATATATATTTTTTTGTTTTAATGTAAATATTTGGCAATATATTATGAAAATCGATGAAATTCAATTATGTTTGACATGTGTACATGCTGAATACCTTAAGTCATAGAAAATAAAGCAATTTTTGAAAATGTTGATAATCCCAAAACTACATACAATAAGCTAAAAAATCATATAGAAAAAAAATTAAATTAAAAATGTAAAATATTTTAGAATAATACTATTAATTTTTTTGGTGCTAAATTTTTCTTATTGCGAAAATTTACATCAAACTAATCTTATATGCAAATATTATGTTATTGATAAAATATTTTGTGCGAATATAAATTAAAAGTATGCGGAAAAAAACTAAAAGAAAATGATTATTGTTTCAAAGAATGAAAAAAATGCTTAGTTGTATAAAAATTGGTATAATATGAGATTTGCCAACATATAAACCAAAATGAATAGATAAAAGAGTTGGATATAATGTTGCACAATGATAAAATAATCTATATTTTATCGATTTTTTGATCAAAACGAATTAAAGTTGATCATTTATTGATGCAAATTGTCAAGATAAGATCGATAAATAAAGTTTAAGTATTTTGATAATTTTTGATGAGAAAGATGATTGGTGCTATAAAATCCGTAAAAAAACATAAATAGCATTATTAAATAATCGGATCGAGTAAATGAACAATTCTTACGATATATCTAAAAATGGAAAGTCGGGCAAACCTCGTGGGAGGACCCGTACATCCAAACAAAAGTTTTAATGTATTACATTTTTTCGCCTTGGAAGCGAATTAAAATATTATATGTAAACTTTACAAAATGCTTTGTAGAAACATTAAGATAATTTATTTCACTCGTAATAGACCTAAACCCGAGATTAACAAACAAATCGTTAATCAAAAAATGTGATAAATACCAAAAACAAGTTTTAATTGACACTTTATAAATATCATCTATCTATATTCTAAGATCCGCATTCTTTGTAAGTTTATTGTAAATAAGAAGATAAATAGTAATGAACGCGATTTCTAACTCTCCAATTAACATAATTCTTGCTTTCATAGGTGTGTTAAATTCAAAATCGTATTTCAATATTTCAGTTAGATGGTAATTTATATAATACAAACTAAAGAGAACGAAATTTTAAAAAAAATATAAGTAACTGTTTGATCGAAAAAAATCACAGTAGACAATATATATAATAATTTTTTTAATTTTACTATTAAAGTTATTCTTTCAGTTGAGAAAAATTTATCAAATAAAAATATAACGAAATCTTAACAAAATATGTGTATTAATTATGCATATTGAAGAAATTTAATTTGTATTGAAATTCACTATGAAACATAGTTTTTATTTGCTAAAATTTACAAAAATAAAAAACATTTATCAAATCAAAAGCTGTAGATTCTAGAATATTTTTAGGTATAAAAATTAAAAAAAATGAACTTCTGCCCAATTATTTTTATATTAAATATCTATAAATAATTTTTATGCCTATTAGGAAAAAAAAAGAATCATGTTCAATACATTAAGATAAAGGTTACTTTGAATATTAATAGAATAATCGATATTTTAGGTAAGTAATCTATAATATAATAATGTAGACGTTTTGATTTTTTCTAAATGATTTTAACTGTTGTTTTTTGTGTTTTATAAATTTTATTTCATGTTTTTGATGAGAGCTATATTTGTATATATTCAGTGAGATATGCATGTAGTTTATATATAGATATAATAAAAAAATTCAATGATGATGACATTATCAAAGTGATGGTCTTTGCAAATTCAAGCTCTGTATTATTTGTTATGGGGCATTTTTAAGTTTTACAAACACTCTGTATCTTTTTTTTTAATTTGAAAGCAAAACATGAATGAGAATCACAATAAATTATGTTTAAACAAAGAAAAAACACGGTTTTTGAATTTTTGCGGCCAATAACAGAAGGAAACAATATAGGAATACTGTTGATAATGAATCTATTTATGTAGAAAAATTCAAGAATTAAACAGTAAAATTATAATCCAATTTAATAAACAGAAATACATCGATAAAACGCCTTATGATTATAATTTGATTAGGTTGATATTTGAGGGGTTTCATATTTGTAAGAAGTTTAAGTGTAATCTAATGTGTATGACTGATATTTACAATTTATTATAAGATGTTTGTAAAAGTATCAATTAAATTTTCTGATAACAATAATAATTTTGTACCAGGTTTGATTTCTATTAAAAATAAAATAAATAATTTAAATCTAAACTCATGGCAAATTTAAGTCTTAAAAATTTATGCGATCATTATAGATATGCCTGTGTGCTTGTAGCTCGGCTAAATTATACGAACGAACTACTGTGTTTTTTAAAAAAATATATTGTAATATCTTACATGTAAGTAAATTTAACATTTTACTTACACTTCTTATTTCCTTTTTTTCATTACCCCTCACAGGCTTATAAAATATAAATAAAATGAAGAAGAATAACCTAAACGACTCTTTTAATTTTACCAATTTTAATTCACCCAGGAGAAATCCTGGTTATATTTATCCACGGTACCAGGACTCACCAAATAGACCAGGTACCTTATCAAACTTAAAGTCCTGTGGCCAGGCCGATGGTCACAGGCACATAATAAGTCGGTCCGATGAGGTGTCACTTTTCAATACATACATCAAGTATGGCATTGGACACCGGACATACGACATTCATGTACAGCAACTTTCCATCACAATGAAGTAACTTCTTTGCAAGACAATTTTTTCAAAGAAACACTTATAAGTAAGTCATTTAAATAAATGTCGCTGGCTATTAAAATCTTATCTATTTAAATGTAAGTAATTTTTTTTGACGGGAAAAATCTTTTGAGCGTACTGTTATCTATTGATTTGCATAGAAAATTACACAAAAAGCTTAATAAATTTGAAAGAAATATAAATAGTATCTTTTAGACTTGATTAAAGCACCAAAAAAACATGGAATGTTAATTCTGCGCGAAAAATACTATAAAAATGAAATTAGATATTGCTAAGAAAAATGAAAAGGAAATTGTGTTATATTTAATTTCTATTCAAAAGATGCGTCTGACCCAAATTAGACTTTATAGTTAATAAAAAAAACTAATTTTTCTTTTGTTATTATACAGTTTTTGTGCTTGTATTATTATATTATTATTTTTTGCTGCCCAGTTAAATTAGATCTTCCAACATGTAAAAGGACTCAGATTTAATTGATTTTAAAATTAGAGAAAACTAACAACAAGTATGGAATACAATGTTATTTAACTTTATTTGAAAAATTTATTTTCTTAAAGGGCATATTAACATTGGTACATAACAAATTTAAACATATCAAGATTATTGCTGTTGCAATAATACAAATGACAAAAATATTGATATAAAATAAGAAATTTATTAGACGCAACCAAAACTTAAGGTTTTTAGCTGAAGCAATATTTTAAATTCATCTATGTCAGCAAAAAAAGCATTGTAAATTTTCCTTTTCAATATTATATTTGATGATGGTAAAATTATTTTAAATACTAAAAAAATTAATTATTAAACAAATATACAAATGATGAAAGAGGAATGAAATTATAACAAATAGCATTAAAATTTTTTCAGATTGCTATTTAACCAATACATATTTTGTTTGGTATTATAAATACCAGACAATTTTGACTTACTTTTTAAACTTGCCAGATAATCTGAATCACATTAAAACCTTTCCATTTTATATATATTTTAATTTTTATTCTAATTTTTAATGTTTTAATAAGATTTGTTACATTTTACGGACATATAATGCGCGTAAAAGTTAACGATTTTGTAATTTTCCTTTGAGTTTACAGAAAATAACCTTACAAAACATTAAAAAATATTCTGGATGCATTGGCTTTGTAAAATGAAGTGCTTGTGTTTTGTAAATCAATTAATATAATATTTCTCATAATATAATTTTAGAAACGCCAAATCTTTTTCCGTTCAAAACAAAGCCTAGTTTTATATCTATAATGCTTTTTTAGTGTTTACTTCGACCTCTCAATCTCCTAATTAACTATCTTGTGATTAATTGATATTAAAAATTAAAAACAATTTTTCAAAATGATTTGTAATGCTAAAAGATTACGAAAATTATTGATAAGTAGTAAATGTGCTTTTTTTGTTACTATCAAAATTTTTCAAGCATTATACTATTTTTTTTGGACATATTAATTCTTTTTATGTTCATAATATATCAAATTTGATTGTTTAATATATCTACTGAAGCATCTCAACAGAATGTATGTTTAATGTTAACATTGAAAATTAGTTAAGAGGTTAAATACAACAATTTATTCCGATATAAATAAATTTCATCCTACACAAGGCAAATTAATGTAACATTTTTGCGACATATATACACTTTTCTAATAAAAAAATAGAAAACGTCACGTTTATGTAATAAAGCTATATAAAAACTAGTATCGCTCTGTAAACCACCATAAATTTTTGAATAAGAATATACAAGAAAACAAAAAATTTTCATTCTTGCTTATCAGGTTCTTATACACACAAAAAAATATAAAATTTTCGCGTTTTAAGTTTTGTTGCCTAGAATCGCGCAAAAATAACGTGAAAGTAGAAAAAAAGAATTTTTGCGCGATAAAATTTATTGATATCTTCATTCTTCTTTTGAACAACATTTATACTTTATCATACTAAAGTTAACAAATAGATAGTTTTTTACAAACACTATTATCTACGTCACAAACTTCAGAATTAGATAAGTTTATGATTAATCAAAAACATCAAAATTAAAAAATAAAACATGTAAGGTTTTTATCATACGATTTTATATATTAATTCAAATCAATTCGTGTAATTTCTTAAATTTTAAATTCGTAATATTGTGAGAGAAAACATGGATAATCAGCCTAAACGTTTGTAGTGCAACGTTTGTGAGGTTAAGATTTTTTATTACGAAAATAGGGAATGATTGATAGGTTATAAAGAAAATACTTGATATACCCATATATATATATATTTTATAAACATTTTAAAACAAATAAGCAATCAGTATATCATAAACGATAAAAGGAGGCGAATAATATTTTTAATAAAAATGTAAACCAGAATTCACGTTCAATTATCCTTTTGAAACATATTTGAACATATTTGTTACTAATATTTTTAGTTTATATGCATAAACAAACATCCTTCACTTCGAACAACCAAGATATTCGTGAAGATTCGCCGTCTGAGGAATATCATCACAAATATAATAAAAAAACTTTTTTTCTTAAATTTATACATCAAAAGAAAAAAAATAACTAATCAAACTATTGTTTTAATTCAAACACAATAAATAAAACTCACATGTAATTATTCGTCATGTTTTAGACGTAGTTCTAAGAATTAATAAATTTAATGACTTCAAAAATTAAGCTAATATTTACGAACCTTAAATATTAAAACCTCCTAAAAATTGCGTAAAATTTACATAAATCATAATAAATTTATCTATTGGGTATAAAAACTATAATTTATACATTTTTATAAAAAGTATTCATCATATATTGTTTGGCTTCATTAGATCCGAACGATAAAAACAAAATCTTGAAATAAGCTTAATTGTTTCCTACTCTCTAAACAATATTTCAAGTTTTTAGAATTGCACCTAAATTTTACTTTTTTATTCTTATTTTAGGTCAAAACACTTTTTTTTAACTTTATGTCTATATTTGTTTACATCAAAAATTTTTTCAATTAAATGTTAACTGTTCCGCAACTATTGATGTCTTATAGCTGTTTTTTTATAAATTAAAACACAAAAAATATTTCACTTGTGTAAGGGAAGGGGTCCTATTCTATTATCAGGATATGCTGAATAATTCGTATTATGCATGGTTTTAAATTGTATAAAAATCTGAAATATTACTAATAATATTGATTCTAAACAAAAAAATTTTTTAGTTAATTAAAAAATTTTAAAACCTTTAATTTTACGTTTACGAAAAAAATTTATAATATGTGTGTAAAGCTTCAGCAATTTGGAACGAACGCCTTGCACGCAGGTATAATAACGAATGAGCCATTTTTACAATTTTGTAGACCTTCATTGTTTTGTAGTTTCTGCGTTTTTCACTGTTAAAAAAAAGCATTAAAACTCTAAGAGTTCTTTTATATAATTTTTTATATAGTTTTAAAGAATTTTGTTTTGTTGTTTTCATTTAAATCACCTTCTTTTTGTAGCTTAAATTTTCTGTGTTTGATTCAAATAAAATAAATAGAAGAAAATATGAGAATATACAGATTAAAACATCAAGAAATCATTATTTCATTCTTTTTTATGTATGGTACAAATTTTTGATTATATTCATTTTGAGTGATAAATGCCTATGTAAGACTAAGAAAAATAACGTTGTTGTCTGAAAAAACGATTTAAAAATTCAAAAATAGTAGTTAGTTTTTTTTAAAATTTTTTAGCTATTTATTGCTATATTCTAACCTATCTTCGATAGTGAAAATGTTGAATAATTTAATATATATATAAACGCTGTCTTTTATTAACCCAATTGTAATTTTTTGAAGTTTGTTGTATGGTTAAATAATCTTTATGAACTCATAAATACCGCAAAATAACAAAAAAGTTATGTTTTTGTATATTTTAAATATACAAATGACAAACTTATAGTATGTCTTCAAATCTTTAATGTTTTTATTGATCATAATATCATAATATTTTAAGTGATACCGATTTTATAAATACAAATTTGAATGATAAATAGATTTATAACATCAATTATGAATTTATATAATCGGTTTTTAAAAGTTACTAAGTTATATCATAGTTTTGATTTATGATTTGGGCGAAAATTGATAAAAAGGTAACTTGATTTTGTAATTTAATTTTCATTTACTTTATTCATAATTTAGTTTTTCATAAAAATATAATATAAAAAATAAAAGGTGGTAGCTTTTTAATTGTCATTGTATTTAGAAAAGATCAAAATTTACAAGAAAAATACATATATAATATAGTTTCTTTTTTACTAATTTAAATTTAATCTAATATTTTTTGCCATACATCAAGTCCCAACCTATGAAAAAAGTTAAATAAATACCTATTTTAGAATATACTGAAAATCAAATGTCTCACGATATGGTTTTTGATGCCTAGGTTAGAATGTACATTTGGCCTCGATAATTTATATTGCTCATATCTAGAACTGCTTAAAGACTATTAATACATAAAAAATTTTATACATTGCTGTTTGAGGATTTGACAAAATAGTTTTATTTAAGTTGTAAGACAAATAGTATTCATAATACACGTTTACCTATCTATATCGCGGTAATGAATTATTTTTGTATACTTATTAAGAATTTTGTATGAAAATTTTTATTTGTCGTGTTGTGATAGCTGTCTTTGTAGTAGGAAATATTTTTTTTGGTTAAAAATAAAGACATATTTAACCTCGTTCAAATTATCGACAGGAAACAAATTTGTGAGAATATACGTTTTTTTACTTTCTCATATTTTTTTTTGAGTATAGATTAGAGAAAAATTAAACTCTTTGGATAAACGGATAGCATAAAAAAGTGTTATTTGTTTTTAAATATACCCGTTCTCGCATAGGATATATTATATTTATATAATTCTTCGTTCATTTCTTATGTTTTTTTAACTATAGAGAAACATTTTAGCTTCAAAATATTTAGATGAAAGATGTCAATAAGCAAAAAATATTACTACATTATTCATTGAGTTTATGCAGTTCTTTGAATAAATAGTTTTCTTTCTTAGATCTACAACGCGATTGCTAAATGCAATAACACTATGGCTGCAACAGAAAACCTGCTGCATTTGAGTATAAAATAACATAATTTGAATTTGGTACAGCTAATTCAAATAATTCCAATGAGATATTTAGTTGAACAAAAATTGTGTTCATAAAGACTATTTGAGAATGTTTAAGATATTAATATTTTCTTGTATGAATGAAACTAGATGCATAATAAATTTTTGCGTTATATCGCTAATAACAGATGATGCTAAAAAATTAACAATAAGTTATCAAGGGAACCAACATATAAACAATAATTTGTTTGTATCAGCATATAAATATGCATAAAAAAAAATTATACCGCCTTATGGTCTTTAGGTGTTTTTTGTTGAAAAAGTTAAGTATATATGAAAATCTTCTTGATTATAGAATGCAACTTTGATACATGAGTAAAGATGCAAATATAGCTAGATATTTAGTGATAAAGTCGAAAATTATAAAATATGAAATAGCCGTGTAAATATTTTGCAAGTTTATAAAAATAAAAATTTTATGTTTGTAGAATTTTTCCAATTGCATATACAAATAAATCATATAAAGTTTAGTATAGATATTTGCAAGTTAAAATGTGAATCGCAAGTAAATTTATTATCATGATATTGTTGAAGATGATTAATTTCAAACTGATAAGTCAACATTGCTTTCTAAATCAAATAATTTCAAATAAGGATCTAGTGTTGGCAAAAGAATAATAGTATGCAGAAAATTCGGAAGAATTAGGAATTTTGAGTATCATTTCTATTTTGTATTAATGGCAAAAAAATAACTTGTATTGCAGAAACTCGGACCTATATCACTCATATTAAAAATATAACATTAGAATCTATTTTTTAACTTATACAAAAAATAGCTTTAAAAAAAACTTATTAAAAAGGAAACAGCCGAAAGGCTTTCAAAATAAAAAGAATTGCAATTTTACTTATAAAAAATTAAAAAAAAGTATTTTTCTTACTTGATGATCCATAAATATTCAAATGAACAAAATGAAGTGATATAATAAATTTTTGACTAGACTTTGATAATATATAATACAGGAGTAACATTTTAATCATAAATATTCTTGCAATGTTATATACAAAAGAAAAATTTTTAGTAGGATCGCAAAAACAGGTAAAAAAAGCAAATATAACAATTGATCTTACAAGAAAAAAAATATTATACTTACTGATTTTTCATTATATTCTACTCATGGATATTGCAAAATGTGCCATTAAATATGTTCACATACATTTTTCTAACGCAAAAACAATCGCGGTGGACAACACGATACAATTATTGTTTTTAAAGTAACTGGCTATTTGAGAACAAAGTGTTATTTTCTATTGTATAGAGGAACCTAAAAATGAATGTCAAATAAAAGATGTGATTGTTGTTATCAAAATCCAATAAAATTAACTTTATTTATACATTCAAAATGCTGAAAATGGCGATGTAATTAATATTCTGTTTAGATTAAATCTTATTTTGTTTATGTTGTAAATCAAATAAGTGTATGTACAAGTGTGATTTTGAAGAATTTGCATTTTAATATTGTGCAATTTTCGTGGAAAGTAGTAATATTACTTAAGGATATGTTTCAAAGTATTTTTTAATGCACATTGTTTTGATGACAATCTTATTAACGAATTATCGAAAGAAATGATAACTAAAAATAGTCAGAATTCAGCAATAGCATAGCTTTTAGAAATGAGCACTATACAATACTTTCCCCAAAAAAAACACAATAAGAAAAAAAAATTCAAAAACATATTGAACTTAATAAAAAAATATCGTGATGTTTAAATTTTGAAGCATTTTACAGCGATAAATAATGTATTTTTGCATATTATAAGTAAAATGCATTAAAATTAAACGTTTAATACCTTCTAAAAAATGCGAACCCTAGGTAGTTATATGAAAGTAAAATAAAAAGCAGAGAAAGGAATAATATGTATAATAAAATGATATTTTTAGACATCAGTGATAAAAATTTTCATCTTTTATAAAAAAAAAGAAACTTGAATCATCTTTGCGTAGTCTACCAACTTTTTATATATTATACAATAAAAGATAAGGATCAATTACGCTGAGTATAGAATTCTATTAATAACTAAATAGTGTACATTTTTGAACAATATTGATTTGTTATATGCAAATTAGAAAATATCAATACGACAAAAAGAAGAAAAATCCGACAGCCTACAAAACACACAACGGATTGTATTTTAGGTTTATTTCTGCGGCTTTTTAACGCACATATGCTATTTCAGCAACAATGAAAAATATTAATGATATATTTTGTTGTGAATAAGCACGATTATATAGACGACATAAAAATGTTTCAGAAAACTCATTAAGGTATTTTGAGAATGCGAAAAAGATATTAATTGATATATAAATACAATCAACAAAAATGTTTTTATAAATGATAATTTAGTTCTGGCTAACCATAATATCTTGGTGTAGCATAAAGAGAAATATTCTTAAATATTATAAAAACCATAAAATATTTGTTTAAAATTTTAGTTTTAGAGAAATCAACAGTTTTTAGGTCTATATAGTTTTATTCAAAGTTTTTCCTGATTTATACTGTAATAGCCATGCTATAAAAAGAATTTATTGAAAAGAAGCATATTTTTTAAATGATGGATCGAAAAAGTTTTATATTTTACAAATAAGTTATTAGTCAACATAATTTCGGAAATTTTCAACATTACAAAAATGTTTTTTAAATGAGTATAGTTGCTTGCAAAAGAGGTCATGGTTCGCTATTGTATTAAACAAAAGATGATAAATTTGTTTTTGCGTATGGAAGTAAAATTTATGCTAATTCTGTTTGAAATTATAAACAAGACAAACTAATATGCCATAGATTAGACTTTTTTATTGATAGAAAATGGGATTTTATCAAATTTTGATACATTTTATTGTTAATACATATTACACTGCTGTAACTTGCATAAAACAAAAAAAATTACAAAGAATTATATGGTACATATAAATGTGATATGACGAATTGCGTGAAAATATATAAGTTGAAATATAAACACGAAATAAGAATTCAGACGTGCTAAACAGAAGCGTTTGTAAGGAGGTGAGTTTGTAGCGAAATTTGCTAATATTACAGTTTGGATCGGTGGCTGAATCCTCAGGTGACTTTTAGAAACGAAAAAATTCTTTCTTTGCATTTTTGTTTATTTGTAAAATCTTTTATAGCTTACATAAAACATATAATTTTTTTGTTGTGGATTTACACCAACTATGTTTCATAGCCTTTTGATACCTTAAACACAATAAAAAACACCTGATGACATCTAATGTTTCTAACTGAAACAATAAGTTTTAGAACGGAGTAGAAACATACCAAAATATTCGTAACCTTTAAGCATGGTAAATATATCATTTGCCAACAACTACCCTAACCATACTTATTTTGAATATCAAAAACAAACATAGAATTATAGTTAAACACCATGGAAATATCGTACACTGAAATCTCCTGATAGCATAAATTTTCTGTGCAATATTTTTTCTAAAAAAAAATGCCAAATGTTGTTAAAAAAAAATATTGATTGACTACGAGAATTTTTCTATTTAATAATGGTAAGAAACTTATTTTAACTATCTGTTTATTTTTGGCATACCTATGGAAATGATTGGAACTGATATTTTATGCCTTTTTAATCCGAGTGACTCTATAAACAAGTATAACTTAGTTAGTATTAATCACTTATTAAAGTTCATAATTAAAAATGAAGTTCCTATAAAATCTACAATTTTTGGTATACTTCATATATGTTTAAGTTATGCTAGAACATGGTTGTCCCTTTACAATCAAACAGATATGAAAAAAATTAACAAAATAAAAATACTAACAAGCTTTCTAAGAAACTATGTTTATGTATGATATATTCTTGTTTTATCACCCACAAACACATATCTTGATATTAAGAGCAAGTCGAACTTTTCTTTATACTTTGTTTTAGAATTTATTTATAAAAAAAAGAAAGATGAGTGTTGGATTGTAAAACATCCATATCACATAAAACACCTGATACAGACAGGTTTGTTGCAGAAAATGTTTTGAAGTAAACAAAAGTTGTTAATTGGTCCGATAACGGATACCGTGAAACAGTTATGTTTCATGTTGGCTATTTATAGCCACTTAGTAAATAAATTATGTGTGCTAAGAAATCGTTAAACAAACATGTTTCTTTATCTTCTTCTGGTACTACTGCACTTCCCAACCATGAGTATACGTTTTTGAAAAATTTTATGTGCAATATTAGATTTAAGGAGTATGCAGGATATAGAGAACACATAAATAATTATAAGAGTTTACGTAATTTGTCATATTCGATATTATACTTTGACAAAAAGAAACGCCGAATAATTATATAACACGCGTAAGGGATACAAAGAAGAAATGCGAAATTCTTAAAATTACCGACAAAAATGTGTAATATAGGCAAAAGTGCAATCTGTTGTTGTGATTTTTTATGCATAAAAACAAGTGTATATGTGAAAAATTAGAACTTAAATGATATGAAAATAATTCATAGATCATGTGGGTACAGCTTTTTTCTATATAAGAACAAACGAAAAGAAAAACAATTTAACTAGCTCATCGAAAAAAAATAAAGCAATATTTTCAAACTGCGTGAACAACTAAATCAGTTAAGGATAAATATTTCAAGCATAAAAATTCGAAATGATACAAGAATCGACATGGTAGAACCGTGAAATAGAATTATATCGTTCGATATGTTATTAATTTATTGTGATATTATATCTTTGAAAATATCCTATATATATTCAGAATATATTTAATGTGACAATATGCGACTTAATTACATTTATATAAAAATTATAAAAAGTAATAAACCTCTACATAAAAAAGTTATTGAATATTATAATGTTAATTAACAAAAAATGTTTCAAATTAATTTTTTTATTAAAAATTGAATTTAAATGATAAAAATTTGATACCAACATAAAAAACGTTAGTTCAAACAGTACTAAAAATTTTTCCTTTTATTAGTACACTTCCTGAAAATATTCATTTCTTTTTTTTGTTGTTTTGTTTTATTTTCAATACGATTCAAACTTAAAATTTTTTAAATGCAAATTCCAAGCTAACTTGATGTTGTTTCCGATTTTTCCACAATTTTAAGTTTATATTTCACGATATGATCAAAGCATATAAATATTTACAATCCGAATATTTTTTTAATAAGTATTATTTTCATATATCTTCTACATGGCCGTTTTCTTGGATCAGTGCCTAGTCATCTTGCATCTTAAAAGTAAATAGATATAAAAGTGTTCTGCAGAAATGTATCATTGGTAGAGAAACCGCAGATTTCTTAACTTTTTTTATATTTTTGATAACGGGAAAACAAACAATAGTATAGATATGAGTGGTTGCAAATTAGCAGCTAAAAAAATATTTTTTGACTGTATTCATATACAATTTATCACCATAAATTTTTTTTCTATTGTCTTTTTACGCTTATATCATATTTCGAACAAATCTAAAGCATAAAAGCATTTTCTTAACAAAAAAAACATTGTTTTCCACAAATAATGATTGTATATATAAGTTTATTGTATTTGCTGATGAGAGTAACATCTGTATTTTGTGGAAAATGGTTATTTAAAATATGTTTCCGTTTGTTCTAAACATCTAAATGAAAATCATATGTCTAATATATTGAAACTCTTTGGAAAGAAGTTAAATTTTTTTAGAAATGCATGGCGTTTTATAAAAATCAGAAAAAGATTTTTGCTACTCATATTTAGTTAAAAAAATGTCGTATAAGAAATATGAGAGGTGTATATATTATGCAAAACACGTATTGCACATTTTAAATATTACAAAAAAAAATCTTCGCTGCGCAATTCACTGTTTAAATCTATAAAAAACATATCAACATAAAAGCACGACATCTTACATTTATAAGATAAAAAAAGAAAAGAATATGCTATAAAAAGAAGGTATCTTGTTATATTGTAAAATAATCTACAATACTGAGCACATATCTCGCACTCACTGAGAACATTTTTTTATTTGGCTCGTTTTCAATTCTTATTGAAATTTTATACTAGTATTCATGTAAAGATTTCAAAAACTATTTTTTATGGCATAATTTGTATAATATTGTTTTATGTTTTATTTCTTTCTGAATTTTTCTTAGCAATATAAAAGTGATTTAAGAAAAATATACATAAGAAACCTTATAAATTAATGTATATAACGAGAATAAATAGTTCAGACCATCAACATGACTATTTGGTACAATAAATGTGTTACAAAATCATATAATAAATTTAATACAACTAAAAACCATTTAAAAATTGTTTAATTAATTACATGTATATTTTTAAATTGGCACAACAAGAGCAATTTATGTGTAATGTCTTTCTATATCTGCAAACACACCTAGAACAGTTCTCCTCAATTTTATACGCTCCAATAAAAATTTTCTTAAAGTTTTTTCAAGTTAAATAAAATATTTATAACCTGTTAATCTGAATAATTAGTAAAAATTTATAAAATTTATTAAGTAATAAAATTTTATAATTCTTTTATCTTATGATTCTAAAAAGTGGTATACGAGGCTTGACATTTTACGATTGTTATCCATATATAAACAAATTCGGTATTTTAGTTGAAATTGAACGTTTTTATAATAATTTTCTTTATAATATCGAAAATGCGTTTTTTAAATTTTTAGCTATAAGATGATAATTTCGCAAATAGTCATCTATGTTTTATCTTCAAAAATATATTATAACATAGATTTATTAGATTAAATTTAGGGAAGTTTGATTCATTCTTTCCTTTGATTATATTTCTCTTTACCCAAACATTCGATATGTAGTTAATCGAATAATAAATAGCAAATTTTCTTTTTTCCATTATAATGCAAAGTATTTAAATAAAGTAAAAATGTTCTCATAAAATTTGCAAAAAAAATCTCTATTGAAATTGAAATTTGAAGATTAATTGAATCTAAATATAATGATTATACAATATTTCTTAAATAAAATGTTTTTATTTTTCTTTTTAATAGATCTTTATAGAACTATTGATAATTCATTTAATGAAGAAATTTTTCGTTGTTGCTTTTTGAAAAATTCACTAAAGTAAATTCTATCAATTTTCAAAACAACAATAAATAAAACAATTTACACAAAAAATTATTGATTTGCATAAGCTTTTCTTCGTTTTAATCGAAAGAACTATTTAAATCCTTTTGAATTTGATTAAATCTTACAAATTTAATTCACAATAAAATTGTAAAATTTTCTGCTTTTGCTCATTTTACAAATTTTTTAAGAACACAATTTCTTAATAAAATTTCAATCTAAACAAATTCTATATTTGTTGTTTATCTATATTAAATAATGAAAAGTAAATATCTTAAATCCCAAAATAGATTTTTTAATATAACATTTAAACGCGCCGGTAATTTCGTATTTTAAGAAATTTTATCCATTTACGGAGAATTAAAATTTTTGATTGGTTCAATAGTATTAGTTAAAGTAAATTCTAAATATTGTTGTTACCCTTTAAACTATAAGCAAAAATGTTGATAAATCCAGAAGGAAAAGCATTAGGTGGAAACACTTTTTTTTACATTGAAGTTGCTATATTTCTGGGTGTTTTCACCGCATTGATCATTTGGTTTTGGATTCATAGCTATAAAGCAGATAAAGCAGCAAATAAGGCGTTCAGTTCTTTCGATACATACATTTGCACCGAAAAGAAAATTTTTGAAAGATGCGCTAAGAAAATAAACACTAGTTGTCTTTTTGCAATATCCTATTGCCTGCAAAAAAAAGCTTTAGGATTTAATATTATTAAAAGCACAGCAAATTCAGAACATTATAAAGATATTAAAAATAAATTGATCCAGATAACAGAGAAGAAGACATACAAGGGTGATGAAGTAAGTAGATTTTTGTTTTTGTTGAATCAAATTTTTAATGAAACTATGCATGAAATTAGAAATAAAAGAAATATGGTATATATTGTTACCTTGGATAGCGACCCCAAATTTGAACATATACAATATCCAAGTGCTGCCACAGATAATTTATTTTCTTTCATTAGAGATAGCGATGCTTACATAATGAAATCCTCCTGTAATAAATTTTTTTCGTTGTTAAAGGAAATTGTTACTGCTGAAAACGACAATTTTTTTTTCGTTATTGCGGATGATTATGTTTTTCAAACTATTAAAATAAACGCTATTCACAATTTAAGGAATAAAAATGTCGAATCAATTTCGGTTGCATTATCAAAATTTAAACTCAGCGAAAAAGGTGACGCTAAGATGTATAACATACTGCAATATGCTGTTTTTGCATTGGAAAAAGCCGGTTATGAATACACAGGACAAGATACTATTGAGACCCACGATGTTTAAATAGATACTTTGCAGTATAGTTTATTCTTCTAACAGAACCATTTTAAGTGTTAAAAAAAATTTTTAATATAAATGTTGTTTTATTTACACTTTGTAAACTTAAAAAATTAATTTTTTTGTTTTTATATGCTATATATCCTCTTCCTTGTGCATTTCTCTTTATACGAAACATATTTCATCTCGATATTTTCCTCATCTAAAATTGAATCATTTCAATGAAAATATTATTTGCACATATATTAGAATATCAGATAAGAAGCTTATTTTTAACGCATAAGACACAATTTTTATATCAACAAACGATGTTAAAACTTTGAATTTGAAAGCTCTTGTTGATAAAACAATCTCTTTTTTTAAAGAGCTCAAATCAAGGATTTATATAATCGATCCAAAAAAAAACAAAAAAATATCATAACAAACAACAAACTTTGAATATATCTTTAATTTATTACACATATTTTCTGTACATATATAATTTTTAAACTATCACATCATATATTACTAATTTCAAATGAATAACGACCAAGAAAAAAAAAGTAATCTTTAAACTGAGAGATGAGGAAAATTATTTTTTTCTTTTTTTCCATTTACATATATTATTTTAGTTGTTCAAATTTGTTATTTCAAATCGAATTTTGTTTTTATTCATAATATAAAATATTGTAATTCTGATATCTATTTTTCAAATTTTTTATAATCATTCATTTTCGTAATATCAAGCAGAAATTAATATAAAATAAAGTAAATTATATCAAATTTACCTATCTTTTTGTAAGGCAATGCGGTTTATGGAAAAAAATAAATTATATTTTCATTTAATTTAAAAATATATTAATCAATCGCGTTTTTGTTAGGCTTCACTTTTCTTAACGTAGCAATTAGACATATTTAGAACGATTTTTATTGCCATAATCTAGTATTCATCGTAGTTTTTTGGTTTATTAAAAATTTAAAGAAAAATACAAATTATTTAACTGCTTTTATCCTAAAGTATCATATGCTGAGGACAATAAGAATAATGTTTAATGTTTTTTTCTATTTTTAGTAATTATCTAAAAACAAGGTTATTTTAGAAAAACTATTTTTAGTGAAAATTTTAAATTCAAGTTAAAGAAAAAAACAAAGATTACATATAACAGTTTTTGTTTCACAAAGTTTATTTTATAAAATATGAAATGGTTTAAAAAATTAAAAAATTAAAAAAAATTATAGTTGATATATCTTAACTATAACATACAATATAGTTTATAAAAAAACAAGTTTCGTTGAATGTATATTTTTATCGCAGTTAAAAATATGGAAAGAACAAAAATAACCCTTCTTTGCGCCATAATTTTTTATTCACATTTTAAAATGATTGTAAAAATATCCGTTGTAAAGATTTTTGGAAAAAATTATACACTGATTTTTCTTGTATATTAGATCATAAAACAAAATATAATATCTGCTGATTTTATGTCAAAAAAATTTTTAATAATTTGGTTTATTTTTTTTGATCAATGATAAAGAATCCTATATATATTTTTTTTAATGCTTAAATCCTCTTTTCAAACTTGATAAATAATTTATATATATAAAATTTAGCTTTTGATAACATGATATTTAATTTGATAATATATTAATACAAATTAAAAATTTTCAATTTTTGATAAACAAATAATAACCAAATAATATGGTTTTTTTGATAATTAATAAAAATAAATTACTTTCTTTTTTGATATTCATTTTGTTTTTATATCATGAAAATGTTTCAAAACAAATAAAAAAATTGTCTATTAAAGGTAAATATTATACTATTCGAACATTTTAAGTAAAGTATATAATTTTAAAATGTCAAAAAAAATTCACTATGTTAATATTTTTATTTAATTCTTATGTTTTTACTGCGAGTAATTCCGGTAGATTCAACGATCGCATCAGAAAAATAAATATGGATATTGTCAATTATGAAGATGATATTCACTTTAACCAACAAATAATAGATAAACTAAACACTTTTTTTTGTTGTAATGTCAGGCATAATGCCATTAAAACAAAGATCAGTGAAGATATTGTCAGCTTAGAGAAGGTAAGAACTCGTTTAGTGAGGTTGGATCCGGAAGACTGCTTTTATAGATACGGGAAATTCAAAGAGTATTTAATAGATGATATCAATAGAAAAATTTTATCAAAAAACATGCAATGGGATTCTCAGGTTAAATCATATAACGAATCACTATGTAATATTGCTGGTTATGAAAGAATAAATGAGTCACTCAGAAAAAAAATCAATTCATTGAAAGCTGAAAAATATACACTTCAAATGTTTCAAAAGGTTAACAAGTAAAAATAAAAAAAATCGTTTTTTGAAATATATTTTTTGTTATAATTTATGTGCATATTACATACTTGATTTTGAATTTCATGCTTTCAATGTAAATAAAATTGGTCTAGACTGGGGTTTTTTTCAAATGCCATTCAGTAGTGTAGATAATATTACTATTCGAGTATAAATATTGTGACCATATAATTGAGAATTATTATTTTAAATTTTTTTGTGTCATATTAAAAAAGAGGTTATCTTCATCAATAAAAAAATTTTATATTAAGATAAAATATCATTTTTTAATCGTATAAGTGAAAATTAAACAAAATCAAATGAAGAATACCATAAAATATATTTTAAGGGTTAACTCGATTGTAATTAAAAATCTTAATGCTCGTTTTTTAAAAAAAAATATGTGCACACGTCTTTGGAATAAACAATAATATTATAAGTATTTTCGAAAACGATTTTTTCTATTTGCAAATAAACAGAACAAGAAAAAAAATATAAGAATATATTTGTTTTTTTTTGGTTATATTAGCATCGATTTTTAGTTTTCTCTCGAATATTGTTGTAACAGCCAGTTATGTATATTTAATTTGGCAATTCTAAGTTCATTTCTTCCTATGTAGTAAAATATATAAAAATTTAAGCAAAATATTTTTGCTTTTATTACTTTCTTTGTTCAAAAAATTGTCATGTATTACAAAAAGGGGATAAAAATCTGAACATTTACTTTTAAATTAACAATTTTTCATAGTTTTTTTGATAAGAAAATCTTGCAAAAAAAATGATTAGTAGTAAGACCCAGAAATATGCAAAAAAATGAAAAATCTTTGTTGATAAAAAAATGACTAATCTATTTAGTAAATTATTTTTTTTCGGAAAAAATTTCTATGGTCAAATTTGATTATTTGTTAAGATAAATTTTTTTCATTTATTGGTTTAGTCGTTAGCTCTGGAAAAAAATATAAAACAAAATTAAAATTTACATTATTTTTTTTATAATTTATTTTATAACTTTAAAACTACTTTTGCTACTTAAAACTGATCAGTTAATTTTTGTATGACAGAAATTGTGTAAATTTATTAATTTCTGTGATCTATTATGATGTAGAATGTTATGGAAAGTGTTAGTGATTGTAGATTTACAATAAATATATGTTTTTCTTTAAATCATCGTTCATTAAAAATCAAACATTAAAACAAAATTTTTACATTTGATTTATATTGATTGTCGTGATTAGATCATTAACTTTACTAACATGGTTTTTTTGTTTGATTTTTAGAATTAAAATCTTACACTATAAAGTTTTATTGAAGATGTTGATTTTTGAAAGAATAGATATCTTGAAATGCATAACAGAAATAAATGCCAAAAATCAATAAAATACATAGGAAGGTGGTTTTTCATATTGATTTTAAATAATCTAAATTTATATACAAAAGAGTGCATAAATGACAATTAAAATACAAAATAAAATTTTAAAAAAAGTTCACTTACATAATATATCTATGATATTTTCTATTTTTATATATTACTTCATGATTCTAGCTAGCAAAACCCAGAATCCGACACTGATCATATTTATTCTATATATATAGTACAATAGAATTTTTTGCTTTACGCATGAGCTTTTCCTTCCTATATAAACACACTATTTTCAGTTAAATAATTCAAAATACATTCTTTTATCTATTATGATTTATTCATTTTCTATAAATTTAAAAATGTTAATTTAAATAAAGGCAGTAGATACTTTGAAATTACGTGATTGACACTTTATTCAAGGTGTGTATGGTTTTTTCAGTGAATTATATTTTCTTTTTTTTTCTTCAATATATTTTGGTCTTCTTATATACGGCAATCACGTAGAAATGTCTTTGCGATAGAACCCATTTTGTTTAAAAAATAAATACTAAACTTATTAATTTCTATTTACAATATTAGCATTTTTATGTTGCAAAAAGTGTATATCAAAAATCAAATTATGATTAAAAATAACCAATTTGTCTTGAAACTAGTAAAATATTATTAAGTTACACTAATAGTTTGGAATAGTTCTTCGGATAAAAAAATATTTTTAAATTCAAATTTTAACACGTTCTTAGTACTACTACTTTAAAATTTTTTGCTTCTGTAAAACTTTGATTTCCAAAATATTCAAAATTATCGGATGAAATCTGTTTATTAAAAGTATTCCTTAGTTTCAAAAAATAGAAAATGATAAATATGGATGTTAAAAAAACTAGGTTTCGGTCACACTTATGAAAAATCTATTTTTTGTTTTTCGTTGTAGTTGTGGCTTTTTGTTGGCTTTTTTACAAGTTGTGTGCATTCATATTGAATTGAAGATGTTGCTATTTATGTAGAGTTATATTTTTTGTAAAAATTCAAATTGTAATTTAATTTAATCTTAGGTTTTAGATGTTTATTTATTTTGTTAAAGATAAATTCATTAGAATCTATAATATTTATAAGAGCCATATTTTTCTTCTTGTTACACTTTTCAATTCTCTTTTGAGGTTACATTGAAAAAATTTTTTTATTTATCAAATCTCATTTTTAATATGTACAGATTATCATTAAGTACTTTTTTTAATTATTTTTCTTACTAAAATATTGAATATAAAATAACTCAATATTATTTCCTTAAATCTATAATAAAAATCATATTTTAAAAAATATAATGAAATTCAAATTGCGATTATTCACTTTATTATAACATAATTTTGAATTGAGCTGACTTATGTCTGAGATTTATGTGTACATAGTTTATAATCTGCTTTGTAATAAAATCCCCAAAAAAAATATCTAAAAATTATAATGCTTTTTTAATAGTGATTTCAAAAAAAAACAAAAATAGTAAGCTTTCTAATTTTTTGATATTTATGCCTATCTTATTCTTACAGATATTTTTAGAAATTTTATATTATTTTTGTTTTTTTTACTTTTCCCCTTAGTGAATGAAAAAAAAAATTTAAAACGTTTCCGTATTATTCTGTTTTGTAAATTTTTTTGTAATTATTTTCTTTACATAAACAATACATATTCCCACGATAATATGATAATTTTGTTTTTATATTTTATAAAATGTGTTATAAATAACCAAAGGAATAAACGAAAACTTTTAAAGTATTTTGAATATTTATTTTCAGGTTTTGAGGCGGAATTGAAATTTTCAAGATTTAATCATCTAGAATACCTAATAAAAAGAAAGTTTTTTAAACAATGCAGTGGTAAAAATTGCGTAATTATTATAGATACAGGATTATTAAGTGTTTGCTTGTAAAGTACAGATAATTATTTGGCAATGAAGAATTTTTAAAAGTCAAATTTCAGCATTTTTATTTTTTTTTATATTCTTTTATGAATCTATTTGTTTATTTAGCTTTGTTTGCTGCTAAATTTGGTTATTATTGTCACTTTTTGTAAGTATATAATTATATTTAATAGAATAATATTTAGTCAATAAAAAAACATGGCTAATTGATGCAAAGAGCATCATTACTGTATGTAGTTCACGACATATATTAAGATCAAGCTTTGAATTTTTGAAAATACAAACATTTTATGATATTTGGATATATTGTTTACAACGTTATAACATCTAAAAAAAGTTACTTAGTTTAACCCTTAAACACAGAATTTATATGATAACAGACTATAAATATATGGATCCCTTGGTATACTACGCATTGAATAAATGCGAAGATAAAATTTTTTTTGTAAATAATATATATAAAGTTACAGAATGCATCAAGCCTTTAGTAAAAACGAGAATAACACAAACAAACAACAGAACTCATTTGAACCACTTTTTTAAGATTATATTTTATTATATATTTTTTGCTGTTATACAATTTTCATTTGTATTCTTTATCTAATTATATGAAAAAGGTTTTTTAACGAATAAGAATTTTTCTTGTAAATTTCAGTACAAATAAAATAGTCAATAATAAACCTTTTCTTAAAAAAAGGTAATTTGAGCGTATGGAAAAAAAAGTTTAATTTATAAATTAGAACTCAAATTTAGAAAAAATTAAATGTATATGTGTGTGTTGAATGAAATCAAAACTACAGTAAATATGAAATTTTTTTTATCTACTAAATATTTTTTAGAAGATATATATATATAATATTCACAAATAGTTAACATAGATACATCTCTAAGAAACATAGTATTTGAAAATCCAAAATATAGTAAAGTTGCCTGTCATGAAGGAACAGCTTCTGCTTAAAAAATGCAGAATATTCGTAAATTTTTAAATAATTTGTGAATTTCAATGTACATGTTTCATTGCGTTACCATATATATTATAAATGTAATGTATTTTTTTGATTTTTTCGACAAATTTTTTTTATAATAACTTTTAGATCAAGTTGTTTTCAATATTTAACAGCTATTATCCTGTACCAATCCCTCATACCATTGGCCTTGTATATGTAAAACAGGGACAATACTTTAAGAGAGCCTTTGTGATAGGACTTTCATGTCTCAACTAGATTGACAATTTGGTTTAAAATTATATTAGGCATAAAAAATAATTTTTTCGGGTTATATTTATTTATAATGCGTAGAAGAATAGAAAAATATGGGGTGTATTTAGATACAGAACATTCTAGATTTTTCTACTCTTTATTTTTTTTATTAATTTTTTATGTTAATAATGGTTTTTTGTATTTTTTCTTTTCTCTTAAAACTCACCGAGTTAAATACAGAAAAATTAATATTCATAAACTTGGAAAAGGTTGCATTCTTATATGAAATATTTATTTTATTTATATTCTTTTGTAACATGACATACTTTTCAAGCATATATTTATAATTTTATCAGCCAATCAATTTCTATCCAATGATATCTACACAATGTTATAAAATATTATTTTCTCCTAATTTTCGTCAATGTTCTTATTAAAACATTTAAAAAAATTTTAAATAAACAACCTTTTAAAAATCAAAATAATTTTCTAAAAAATTTAATTTTTTAATTTTGTTGGTTACTTGTTGGATGTTACGTATTTATTTACTAATGTTTTCTTTTGGTTTCGAACCATCAATCCAAAATACAAATTCTTTAAATACTTTTTATCTCCTTAATTCGGAGATAAAATACTCCTATTTCAAAATCATCTATTTTAAATAAATTACCATTAAATTTTACTAAAAACTTCTTTAGTAAATTAACTGTCAAAAAATTAATTAATTCTCAAAAATAGATAAAATTTTTAAATTGCAAAAATTAAATAGTTCCCCTATTTAATCTTAAGGAGTATTGTTAGATCAGTACTCAACACAGGGGATCTTTACCTGACAGATTGTAATCATTTAACAATATAAATAATTACAATATGGTTTACATACAAAAAAAGGATTATGTGTTTGTTGATATATTTCTATTGTATTATTGTTGTTTTGAAAATGCTTAAACGTCTCTCTCTTTATGAAAAAATTTTCTTAAATACTTTTTTTTGATCAAAACATCATATTTTAGATTGAATTTTTTTAAAAAATTACTCTTTATTAAATTTATGTCAAAAATATCTCATGTAATAATCTTTAAATATACAAAAATTATATTGACGCCTGTTAACATCTAATTAAGTGCCGAAATAAGTTTTTCAAAGGGTACTTGCAAAATCTATTCCGACGATATTTTTTCCAAAAATCGAAGAAATACCGATTTTCTCCTTTTCACTGTTTAATATGCTATTTCACTAGTTTCAAAATATTCCATATTATACAACATGCTTGATATTTTTTTAATTTTTCGGTACCTACAACTGTTAATTTTTTTAAACTTTTTTTGGAATACTTAAATTGATGCCTTATTTTCCGAATTATTCGAACACTTATAATTTTTTGAAGCAAATTCTAATAATTGTAATTATAAAAAATCAGATTTTTTTTGGTTTTATTTGTTAAAAAATATATTGACGGAAATATAAATGTTAAAAGTGTTGGATATATATAAATTAATTAAAGACATTTTTTGTGACTTAATTTGTGTTATTTCTTACGAAGTTCTTCTATGGGGTTGCCTCTATTTGCCCGATCTTTCTCAAAGTAATTTTCATTATTTACTTTAATACAACGATAAACCCGTTGCGGATTTTTCCGACATAATTTTCGCTGTTTTTCGCTCTCCTTTTAATTGGTCGATCAAATCTGTTTTTGATCGATTTAAATATTATAGAAATTCGCCATCATGTTGCAATTTAGAAAAAGTGACAATATGTTATTGATTACATTGAATTCACTATAAAAATGATGAAAATATAAGTTTATATCAGTAGAAAAATTATCTAAAAAAATTTTTACAACTGTTGTCAGATAAATTAAAAAAGGCATTTAATTTATTTATGTTTCTAAATGTTTCGTTTCTCTTTTGACGTAAAAATGTCATAAATTTGTACAAAAATACCAAAATCGGGGTACCAGCATAGAATTGTATTTATAGCTTGCTGGCTATCGAAGATATTACAAACAAGCTAAATACGATAAACTATTAACGCAAACACACTATAGGGGTCTTTAAACCATGATTATAGATCAAGTTTGGTTCATTATCAAATAAACTATAATTATTTATCTTTAGATATAATATTTTAGTGTTTTTTTGCGTAAATAGCATATAAATCATAGTTGAAAAAAAATGCGAAATTTTTTTCATTTTTAGAATTAAATGATGATCTATAGAAACAAAATTATTTAAAAAGATATTTTTTTACATAAAAATAAATGCAATAACAAATATATTACGTTAATAAATATAAATTTTTTATTCGTCGATAAAACATATGTAATTTTTGAATTCCTTAAAAATTACATTTTAAAATCGGGTCATTTACAATAAAAATCTGATGTATAATTAATATGTGTAATTAAGTATGATATTCAAATAATCATAATAAGAATTTAACATATTTTATACTACACTATTCGCATTTCTTTAACAGAAGATTGAAAATGGTAATTTAATTCAATTTTTTAGTATCACCAGCACTAAAATTGTATTGATTTTTAGATGAATATTTTTTTAATGATAATATATTAGTTTTGTCAAAATAAAATGAATAAGGCAGTAAATTAAAATATTTAAAGTCACCAAACAATTTATTTTTATGAATTTTTTAAATGAAAAAATTAACATTCTAATTTTTCATGCATCAATTAAAATTTTCAGTGATTTTTGTAATTGAAAATGAGATAAAGCATAATAGTTTGAAGTAATTATTCTATCTCAGCAAATAAAGATTTAAAAAGAATGTAAAAAGATTATCATTTAAGTAAGAAAGATTTGTAAGATAAAAAATAAAGCTGCAAATTTTAATATAAATCTATAAAAAACTTTAAACAGCGTAAATTAGTTTTTATTATTTATGTGGACTTGTTGCATGTGTAAAAACTTTTTTTTATATTTAAATTCATTGTAAAATCTTAATTTTAAAGTTCTATTTGAGAATTCAATATCAATTCTTCGGCCTTTTCTCTTAAGTCACCAATGAAAATTCATTGTAAATTCCAATTATTTTCTAAAATTCATTTCATTTAGACTATTAAATTATAATTTTTTTTAAAAGAATGAATAAACAATTAATCATATAAAACTATATGTATTTTTTAATTTTTAAAAGAATTTTTTCATTGTCTCAAAAGATTAACCTTTCAAATTAATGTAAACTAAATTAATTCAAATTTTCTTATGAATCAATTTGAAAAAAATAATTTTTTTAAAAAAAGATATGATAACTACATTTAAAAATAAATCTCCAAGTGATGTTTTATGAAGTTTTTAAAAAAACTTATTTTTAAATAAAATGCTAAGAACCTTTTGAATGATTTTTCTTAAAATTGAATTATTGGAAAGTTTTTTTAGAAACAACTTTTAAAAACAAACAACCTTTATATTATAAAATAAAATTTAATCAAATACATTCAAGATTTCAATTCTTTTAATAGCGTCTATCCCTAAAATGAACGACGACAAAAAGCAGCTAATTTTTGATTTAAACCAATATATGAACAAAATAATTGCTGTGAAACTCGTAGGTGGGAAAGAAATTGTAGGAAAGTTATCTGGTTTTGATAATATATGCAATTTAGTGTTAGTTTCACCTAAAAACCAGTATTCAAATGATTTCGATTGGAAGTATGGTAGACATGTAGTAATTCTAGGAAATTCTATTATTTCAATAGTTTTAGGTGTTCCTAAAATATTGAAAGACACAAAAAAGAGTCTAGTATAATTGTATAGCTTATTTATCATTATACCGTAATTTTTTTTACAAAATTTGTTGTAACAAAATTTTAGTTTGTAATAAATATTTGTAATTGTTTATAGTTTATCAATTTTTAAAGAACCTATTTGTTGTGTATATAGCAGTTATTTTTTTTATAAATTGTGTTTTTATTTGATTCTTTAGGATTTAGTGAAAACTGATTATGCACATATTTCAGATTTCTTGAATAAAATTTACAGAATGCGTGAGTAAAAATATTATTAATAAAACCAGCAGATTTTTTCATATATACATTTAGCAATTAAAAACAAAAATATCACCTAAAACCAAAAAGTGTTCTATATTTAGATACTAACTTTTTTGAATTTCTTGTACTGTATTTATAACAAAAGAAAAAAGTATTTTTCTATGCGAATACTAGCATGAAAAACACTTTTATATCATTGAATTACGAATTAAAGATTCCAAAAAATTACAGAATTTTTAAACCCATTATATAAAGTTTTTTTTGTTTTATTCTGAATATACTACAAAAAAAATTTTTGAAACATAGATTAATATTTTATAAAGTGCCTGATTTTGGTTGTAATAATTATTTATTTTAGAAAATATAAGTAAATGAATCTAATAACAGTGGTTATTTTGTCGTTTAAAGATAAGCTTGACAAATAAAATTACTTCTATTAAATTTCGATCTTAAAATTATATATTTAGTATATAAGTGCAGCACTCTATGAGTGAACGACTAGAGTTGCGCATAAAAAGATTATATAAAGAATTAATAAGAATAATGATTATTTATTGATTTAAAATATGCGGTGATGGGTTCACACCGGCATCTATTACTTCCATCATCCTGTTATCTTCTATAATCAGGTTTTGTAGGATTCATTTTCTATTTTCTTTATTTGGACTTTTTATAGTTACCACTGTGGTATATTAAGAAGGTTATTTTTTCTTCTGGTGGTAATTTTTGAGGTGACTCTACAGGCATCGTGAATATATGAACATTAATTACCACAATAAACTCATAATTTAAATGCTATCTGCATTTTTTTTATATATGATTTTGGAATGCGATTCAGTTTAATAAATCACAAAAAAAATCAAGTTTACTCTTGAAAATCTTCTTAATCTAATCAAAAAAGCAGAAAACAATCGTGACGAAATATCAAAAAATACAAAATTAGCAATATAGGCTTTAGTGTGTTGATAAGAATTCCGCAGATAAAATAGGTAGAAAGAAGAATAAAATTATTTTTAAACCGAAAATTAGAGTTTTTAAGTTTTCGATATAAGTTGGTTGCAGAGTTTTGATATTTTTATTCCCTTTTCTTGACCTACTCTTATATTGCCTTTGATAGCTTTCCTTAGCGATTTATAACAAATATTTGCGAAATATATAAATTTTAATGGAATGTAGAATTGATGTAAAAAAATATTTGTGCCTTCCTTGTGTAAATAATGTAGTTAACTAAAATCATGTATCATAAAGGGCTAATTATCTTATAAAATAAAGTTTAAATATTTTTTGGAGAACTAATGGGGAGTACAATAAAAAAAGTGAAATGTTTTAATACATTCAACTAAAATTGAAAACCATTATATATACTAAATTGCCTCGTCTAAACACTGTATTTGTGTAATATTTAAAAATTCATTTTTGAAACTTATTATAAGCACTCGATGTATTTCATAAAACAAAAAAAATCTATAACCTTTTTGTTTTTCTGGATATATGACCGTTGGGAGCAGGTTTGCACAAAAACATTAAAAAAATACTTTGAGATTAGACGTTAATTATTATTTAAAGTATAGTTATAGTTTGTCTCTTTATTGTGTGCGTTAATTGCAACCACATCTATAATGTTCTTTCTGTTTACTAATATTTAATGTGTGTAAAGTTGAAATTAATATTCTTAAAATATAAGTTCCAAATGATAGATTCAACATGCAAACACGAAAACTGGATACGATTTTGATCTATAATAATATCGTTAATTAAGAAACTGAAAAAAACAAAGATACAAAACTTTGTATTTATAAGTTTAGGTATCCATAGATAGGCAAATTTTTTGTTGAAAGCACGAATGCTTTGTATCTTTTTTTGTTACTATATTTTTTATAAGGGCGTCTCTTAGTAAAATATATAGTTTTTTGTTTTTGAAATATTAATCGATGTTATATCTAATTAATGCTTTGTTTTTCGTACATCACGATTATTTAAATAACGAGTCTTCATATTTGTGGTCTCATTTTTTTTTATCTCAGCAATACAAAAATAAAAAAAAGACCTATCATTTTTACAACAAAAAACATTAATTACTATGATACTATTGCAACAGACTTTTTTAAATTCTATTATACAATCTGTCATGATACCAAGGTCAAGTCTTAACTCTATGTATTGAGTAAATATGGACTTGGGTTCTCTTGACGCCGAACTATTTTCATTGCTGCTATGAAAATAGTCTTCTTAAGGGATTGTCCCAGTGTTGAAGATCGACTTTTTAACTTGAACTTATCACTGTTTTAATAAAAGACATTTTTCGTGCAAAGGTAAAGTAAATAATTTATTTAAACTAAAGGTTTTATTAGAAAAACTATGTGAATATCGCATAGATGGCCGATATAATCATATTTTAAAAATAAGCGTGTTTTGGGTGAATCAAAAACATTTGTGAAACACAAAATAACTCTGATAAAAAATGAAAAAAATAATAAGTATATAATATTCGATTTAAATTACAAATTTTATATTAATTAAAAAAGTATATCTGTATGTGTGATACTCTACACTACCAAATATTCTCCATTGCCCAACAAAATCTATAAAACTACTCTATGATCCTTATATTTTGTTTACTATTGCTTAATTTCGTAAATTTTAATAACTATAAATGCATTGGTTGAATATTTGTCACGTCAGCACCAAAACTGTATGCATTATTTACCTACTCGGTCAATGAAATGTGCATAACATCTAAATCCTCCTCGAATACCAAAAGGCGCGCACAAATCTTTATATATTTTAAAAGTTACCTATTAGGCATAATTAACTAATCTAGAAACAAAAATGGAGAATTAAGAATTGGACAGAAGAGGATAAACGTTACAACCGCTGAACTAACACGGTTATGACTACAAATGAGCAACTAAATAAACAAAGCTACTCAACCTTATACCTTAATAATTATTTCTACGCAACTCTAACCGGTTATTCTTAGAGTACGGCAGTATGATTATTTATTTCTTTTTACACAACACTAATCTTTTAATCAAATAGCACTGCTTGAAGATTTGCTATTAATTAGTGTTGTTACATTCCAAAATACACTATATTATATATTTTCTGTTATTGTTCCTTCAAGTACAGACATTTTGTAAATGATAAAAGATGTTTTTATAGCATTTCATTTTATAGTATCATAATTTAATAATTTTATATTGATATATCTAAGCGAATTAAATTTTTAACAAAAAAATATTGATGTTACAAAATTTATCCAAGAAAAAAATAGTGGTTAAATATGAGCATTCAAATATTTCGAAGGAATTTTTTCGCTTGTTTGCTTGTACGTATCATAAAATTAACTGATATATTTTATGCAAACACAATATCTTTTAATTCTTACTGTTATTACATGATTCAGGTGGAAACAAAAAATATGTTTCGAATTTCAAAATGTATCGTACTTTTATAATGTTTTTATTTAAAAATACACATATGAACTTATAGATATGTTCTATTTTTTTATATGTCTAACTTTTTTTTCACGCATCTAATCAAACTAAATAAGAATATATATCTCAGTTGTGTATAATCTGATAAAATTTTGTGTATGTTTACCCTCTAGAACAACGGTTTATGCAAATAAATTTATAGAAACAAAATTCTAATACCATTAGATTGTTACAATCTCTTAAATACAAACACATGCTCAAAAAATACAAGAAAAAAAAAGGACAAGATTTATTGAATATTATCAATCCAAATAATACAGTTTCCTGTTAGAAAAGCTTTTTATGGTCCTATTTTTACTCTTTTATGACCTTTTTTTCTCATATATATACCACAAAAGAATGGCAACAATGAGTTCATTTAATACAAATAATAAAAAATGCAATTAAAAAATTCAAAAACATTAGAGTAAATACAAAAAAGCAATTTTAAAATTATTATATATTTTTTTATCTAAACAATAAACTTTTATCTTATTAAATGTTTTTTTGTTGCCTCTTTGGCCAAAATATAACCACAATTATAAATATATATATATATATAATTTTAATGCAAAATTATTAAGATTATTGTATATCATTTTTTAAATTTTGAACAAAGTTTTCAAAATAAACTTCAACATTCTTTGTACTACATGAAAAATAATAGAAATTTTAATTTAATTAATCTTAAAACATAAAAAAAATATATAATTTTGTACATAATCAATTCTTTTTATGTTTTTTTAAGCGCAAATATTATTTTTCAATGCTGGATATTTTTAAAAAAAAGAAATTATAATGATAAATTTTATTTTCGCTGAAGTGTTATTTTTATATACAAGAAATGTTTAAAAGTTTTTAGACAATTTTACGGACTTTCAATTATTTTGTTTTTTTTATTTATTTAAAAAAGAACAATTTTTCAATTTTTGATTTTTCTACATCGCTTTTTCCCAGATTATTGTTATTCAAATAATACCAATCATATTCATTAAAAAGTGTATAAAAATCAAAAAATTACATTTTTCATTTGTTTAAGATAGAAACTCAGATATAAAAAAAAATCTATTATCGATTGCAACTAAAAATACATAGAATGTCAAAACGATTAAAAATTTTAAAAATATATTTTTTACAATAATAAGTAATAAGCAAAAAGCGATAAGAAAAAATTTTAGGAAACAATTTTTTACAATATTTTAAATGTTTTCTACAAAAAATATATTTTCACTTTTTACTTAAATAACAAAAATTTATTTGAGTTACTTGTTTTAATGTATATTAATTTCTTTTTTATAAGTAATGACTTAAAAAATCGTTTTTTATCTGTCTATATTTATCATATTAAAATTTTTTTGTCGATTATTAGAATTTTTTGATGTATAAATTTTCAAAATTTTGCATGTGTCATAAGTATGTTATTTTTTAGAAAAACCCAAACTTGTTGGTAAAATGACGTTTGTTTTTTCTAATTGCTAAATAGCTTTTTATCTGATGTAAATTCTTTAATGCAGTAACTGGATAAAAGCATTGTAACAGTTTTTTTTCGTTAAATCGAAAAGTTATACATGTACATGCACATTTTGCATTTATAGTAGAAGATGTACAAAAAAATATAAACGGGTTTGTAAGACATTATACTAATGCAATTTCTTTATATTTATAAGTGATTATAGTATATTAAAGTAAATTTGTGATGATAAAGTGGCGTGAATTTTCGAAATTTATATAAATGAGAACAAAATATACTACATCATTGCCGAGAATTATAATCAAGTCAGTATACAATCTGAGATAAACACAAACATCATGTATCATATGAATTTATTACATTTATATGGCAGCAAACAAAGTCAAAATTTCTAATTTATAGAAAACATTTTTGTATAAACTTATAGATTATGTTATGTTCTTTCCTTTCTGTTTAGTGGTAAATTTTGCGAGTTTTAAAGCATGTTCACATAAATTTACCATAAAAATTAAATTTCAAAGATTTTTAAAAAATAATATTGTCAAGCATTACTTGACGCATCTAGTGAAAAAAACCAAAGTATCAAATAAATGGTGTTAGATATAAATATTTGTGGTATAAAGTAATTGTTTTTGATATTTAAAGATAATAGTATGGTCGTATACCAAAACATTTATAAAGTACATATGTGATTATTGTAAAATTTTTCAACTAGACATGCACATAAAAATCCTATTTAGCCTCGAATTCAATATTTGACTTTTTTTTAAAAATTCCTATTATATTTACAGATGCATTTTTTCCCTAAGTTACCTTTTTTTACCACGTATTTTTACACTATTTAAGCATAAAAAATTATCAAAGTTATTAAATATTTTAGCAGATTCGAAACTTTGTATATTCAAAAACTTTTCTTTGTATTAAATCTCAATTAACAGATAAAGATATAAAAAATCATAATCAAATATATTTAATATAGTGTATTTTATGATATTGTGTTTGCTGCAAATAGTATTCTAATTATAGTAATTTATAAATAACGTATTTTCGGGATAAAAATCTTGATTATTTTTTTTGATAAATTTTTTTAGTAGGTTCTAAAGGAGTAATGTTGTAGGCTTCAAAAAGATTATTAGTACATTTATATATTTTCTAAAAAATTTTTGTCATAAAAATATAAACTAACCTTTTTTTAATATTCTAAGACTTAGAAAATGTAAAAATGATTTTTAAGTTATTATTTTCTGCAGATTTTATTTTAGAATACAATTTGTTGGCTAATGCATAATTATTCACAATGCTGAAAATTATTAAAATATTCGAATAAAAAAATCCTAAGCAACAAAGACATCTACAAAGTAGCAAGTTCACTAAAAATGAAAGTTTAGAACAAACAAAAATTTATAAATACGAATTTTTTGAAATTTTTATGTAAGACAAAGAAGTAGAAAATATGACTTTAAAGTAAAAATTATTTCGGAACACATATATATATCTTATAAACAAAAAACCATTTTTTTTGTCTAAAAGATATAAAAATTTTTGTTGCGTTATCCACAGAAACTTAGAATATAACTATACACTGGTAGATTAAAAAAAGAATTAAAAACATTTTCCATATTGAAAGTTTTTGAATGCAATTGTCATGTTTTTTTAATGTTATTTAAGATAGTTTTTTGATAAAACCCAAGAATCAAAAAATCAATAATACTACTATATCTCAATATTTTTGTGATTTTTTCGACCTAAGATAAAATTTTTTATCGTTTTAAAAAATAAAATGCCACCATATATGCGTAGAAAAAGACTTAATATATTGAGAGTGTCATATAAAGAAATAAAGCCATTTGAAATGCATTTTCTCATATAATTGATCAAAATTAACATTTGAAACTGTTGCAACAAACAAATTGTACTATTATTGTGGAGTTACCAGGAGTATTATAGACTTAATTACGCTAAAGTATCAATATTTTATGTTTATAAGAAAAATATTAAGGTTAGTAGGATTTATTATTATGTTCGGTAGTTTTCAAATGTTTCTTTCTTTACATCATCTAGATGAATTTTGTGAGGGTATTTAGAAATTAGATATTAATGTAACTTATTGAAAAAGAAAAATAAAAAAATGAAAATTATCTTATATCCTCTTTAACTAACACTCATAACACGATTTTAACGATAGATATACATTACCTTTTATGTTTAGAAGAAATTTATCAAACGTTTTTGAATGTTTCAAGAAAAAAACGTTTCAATTTAATAAATAGACTATACATGTTAACATATATCTATCACCACAGTTCTGAGAGTTTTACACGAATTTGAATATTTTCTTAAATTATAAAAACCATAATGTGGAGACAAAACCACTATCATATTTTGCAACATCTTTTAAATAGTGATGTATTTATATTTAATGAATTTTTTTTGTACATTCAAAACTAAAGTATTTTTTGCCGTAAGAAAAGTTGAAATAAAAACGTTAACTTTATAGCAATATCTTGAAAACTAAAGATTATAAAAATCCATAAAAATACAAATAAAAAATCGGTATCATTTGTTATAATATATTATATATTAAAAAGAAATATAAAACCTGATTTTTGAACTCTAAAACGAATATTTTTTGTGTTCTAATTTATTTAAATATTTTAAGAATACTGTGAAAGATATTTAAATCTTAATTGATAGAGAAAAATACAAATGATACACCATAGTACTTACAAAATGCGCAATATAGATTAAATGTAATTCGTAAACACCGTGAACATGTGTATGAGTATCAATAAAGAATAGTTATGTAAAAAATAAGCCAAAGTTGGTCTTCTTTGGGCGACACGTTTATAACCTGACGATTTTAAAATTCTAGATTTTCCCGGTGATCGGTTTTCCTATTCACCGTTTTAGAACCTGGAACATGGAAGGTTGTGAGCTCTGTGTTTTTTGATAAAAATTTCTCACAATGTTCATCCAGAATTTGGGTGGATTGAACCTGGCGTCGACCTTTATGAATTCCGATAAAAGTAATCTTTTTCTGTGCTATTATTAAAGTTGTTATTTATATGAATAAAAATAATCGAAGGGGTGAAGGACAAGAAAAAAAGTTTTATTTATGGTTATAGTTTTCTGAAAAAAATTATTTTTTTATATTATTGCTGATTGATGTTTATTCACACATTAATCTAGTTATACAGGTATTCTAAAGGTTGCAAAGTTATGTGTTCTATTTGAAACACAAATTATGTTTGTAGGGGAAAATATAGAATATTAAAAAACACAAGTATTTCCCCAATGAGAAAAAAGTGATCAACTTGAAATTTGAAGCCAATTAAAAACATTAAAGTTTAATAATAGAAAAAAACACACTTTAAGATTTTTTTATTTAATTTTTATAGTTTAACACGTAATAGATATTATAATTGATTCTACCGTAGATTACAAATGATTACAAGGAGGCTATCTACAATCATTTTAGTAGATAAGAAAAAGAGCAGAAAAATTAATACCAAATTGCGAAAAACTTTGGGTTGAGATTGAAAAAAATTTATCAATGAGACCATTTTTAAATTAAGAAATAAACATCATTTAAACAAATTTAAATAGTTAAATAAACATCTAACAAGACTTTTTGATTTTTTAAAAACAATATGAGTTAAAAAGAACGAATATGATGCATTTATTCTTATAATGTAAATAGAAATGCACACAAATTGCTTTAGATTTTGCCGAACGTGAATTTACACGCACTAGCATATAGGGTTATAGATCTTATGTTGTTATTTACTATGATAAAACAGTAAAATGTGTTTTTCGGAATAAACATTTATATTTATGCATGAATTAAAAAATCTAAAATAATCTAATTAATACATATACAAATAATCAAAAATGAAAGGTATAATTAAAATAAACGAATATAAGAAAAAGTCATTATTTGTAAACGTAATTAACAAAATATATAAAATAAAAATATTTTAAACCGCATAGTAATATAAACACACCTTTAAAATTAGAGTTATTTATATATTCAATATCATCATTTAAATAATTGCAAAAAAATTGAATTGAATCAAATTTATCGTATGTTATTTTATTGCTTTATATGATTTTTCTAAAGTGTAAATGTAAAGAGTGGTATATAATATTTTGTATAAAGGTTAATAGACGAGATAAAAAAGCAGCTAATAGAAAATTTTGTTGAAAAAACTATAAAACTATGTATGAAACATAGCAAAAAACCTATAATTGTCAATATTAATTAATTTAAAGGTATAATAATATATAAAAACATATACCACAAACATTAAATAGTTTTTTATTGAAATATATAAAAGATTCTTTAATCTCTGCAATTAAAAAATTTGTTTACGTATATGATTGATTTAAAAAATATCAAAGCTTATATTATTTTGTCAATTTTATTATTTTATAGTACAATATGATTTGAAAAAATTGTTAATAAAGTCATAATACAAGCATTTATTTGTGCAAATGGGTCAAAATTTAAGATTTTAGATAATGAAGAGGTGATATTATTGTATAAAAATTGAAATTTTTCAGAGTATGAGTAAAAAGTAATTTTTAACGCTGTCAAAAACATACTATAAATCAAACCTAAAATCTTTTGCTATATTGAATAAACATGGTGCAACTTTATATGCAGATTTGTAGCGATTTTTTATTGCAAAGCGACAGATAAAACCTCTGAAAGGTTGACAAAAATATTACAAAATATGATGATTATTTAAGTCAGTGACTACCAGTAATTTTAAATTTTTTAAATTGCTTAACTGTTTTGTTAATTTTTAGATATATTTTAGAATTTATTTTCTATAAAATTACTAAAGAATTTTAGTGCAGAAAAAATAATAAAGAAACCAATTCTGAATTGACATAAAATATTGACTTAAATCGTTTTAATTAAGATCAGTATAAAAAATTGTTTTTCAAACAAAATAATTATCAAATTTTAACTATTAGCTTGAAATTTATTAAATTTAAAATTCCAATAATATTGGTAAAGATATATATGATATATTAATATAAAAAATATAAATAAACAAAAAAAATAAGTTTTTAACCGTTTCTTAATTATATTGTTCAATAATTGTTTACAATCTTAAACATTAAATAAGCTGAATTTAAAAAATGAATATACCTAATTAAAATGGTATTTTCGTGGTAATGCTGTTCTTAAAAATGTGAATGCGGTCGATATTTTCTTTTTCTTAATTTACTGTTGTGAAAGATTGATAAATGTAAATTAAGATGATACTTGTTCTTTCTGTATAATAATGATCTTACATGATCAATAAAAAAAAAGATTGTATTTTATAATTTATATTTATAGACAAACAGCTATTTTTTAAATAAGTAAAAAGATTAGATAACAAATATATGTACATATTTTTTAAAAAAACCTTTCTAGCCTAATAATCTTATGAATAGTTTATTAAAAAAGCGAACTTGGGTTTTTAGCCATGTAAATGATATATATTTAGAATAGTATTTAAAGAGTAAAAAATAGATAAGGGTTTTAATATAAATATAAGGTTATAAAACCTGATAATAACATTTTATAGTAGTTTACTTTAATATTCAATAAGATAAATTACATATAATTGCATATATTATTGTTTTTGATATATGTTTTTACAATAAAAAAAATATATTTTTGTAAAAAATGTTTTAATTAAAATAATTTTTACTGGATAAGATCTGATTTTATTTTTATTTTTTTATTTTGTTCATTATTTAGATTCAGTTTAGATTTTATTTAGATTTTATTTAAATTTTATTTAAATTTT
>AFBI03000022.1:367567-514586 GCA_000230595.3 Edhazardia aedis USNM 41457 | reverse complement strand
ATTTAGATTTTATTTAAATTTAGTTAAGATTTTATTTAGATTTTATTCAGATTTTATTTAGATTTTATTTAAATTTTATATTAGTGTTTTATATCAAAAACTTATATTTTTTTATATTTGTTAATTTATGTAATAACTTATCAGTTGAATTTTACCTATTTATGTTTATCATTTAAGAATTTATAGTTGTAATTTAATATTTTGTGAAATAAATCAAGCTAGATAAATATGTTTTAGTTGGTATAAATGTATTTTAAAACGTTTGTATTGTTATTTTATATATTTAAAAGAAGATAACTTATTCAATACATATTAATAACTTTATCAATTACATGTATTTTGCGTTTTGTTTTTGTATTAAAGAAAATATCTATAGTTTTTGTAAATTTTAATACTTTGATTTTTATTTATTAATAAAAATTTTTTATAGTTGTAATTGATTTATTATTTTTACAAAATTGTAAACGATTGAATACAAATTATTTTTTTGTAATATTCGTATAAATCAAAGTTTGATATTATAAATATATTTATAATGTAAATAATTAGATTTAATTATATTTGATATGCAATTTTTGATTTTTATTGTTGTTTAATGGTGAATTTCTTAATTGTGTTTTGAAATTTGCGATTAAATTATAGAAACTTAATGTTGACAAAAAGAAGGCCTTATTTTTTTTATAATCCATGATATTTTGATAAAACAATAAAATAATAGATACATGTAAATTTTTTAAATTAATAAATTAGATGTTTTATGTATAAAATATGAAAATAATATTTATAAAATGATAGATACATCTAAATTTTTTATCTAAAAAATATATGGTAATACTAAAAATATATATAAACTATATGATGAAATTATAAACAATGTTTTGTTACATATTTTTGTATTTCACCTAGTAATTTATGTATGTATTATTAAAACAGTGTTATCATTTATATATTAATCTATCATTAATGTGTTTTTTTTTATTAATTTTTTTAGATCAATGTTGTTAAACAAACAAAAAATACTTTAAAGATAAGAAAATATCATAGCCAAATTATATTTTTATTTTTTGATTTCGCTAATAATTTTCCAATTACTATATTTATTTTAAGTATTTTAAATAATTATTTCTGTATTTACAAGCAGTCATATATTTTCGAAATCTGATTCTTTCAAATGAGTTTAACAAATTTAAATGATTTTTTGCTGATAAATTTGTTTCAAATCAAGTTTGAGAATATTGAGATTGCAAAGGTGCTTTTGTAATGTGTGAATCTAGTTTAATATTGTGTAGATTTGCATGGATCTAAAATTTTTGAAATAAGATTTATTTTCTTTGTTATTATTTTCTGTGTATAATATTTATGATGTATAACTGTATTTTATTAGATTGGTAATTTACATTCAATTTTATCATTCAAATCAGACTATTGAAAATTAAGTGATAAAAGATGTGGAATTATCAATTTAATTTTAAAATTCCCTTTAAGAATAGGTTTTTTATATAAGATAAGATAATTAAAGAGATTAATTATAATCAATTTCAACATTTTTCATTTTTTTATTGCAAAAACTTGTTAAATATTTTTGTCTTGTTTAATTTTTAGATAGCAAAATGTGATTTTTTAATTTACTGGAATTTTTTTCTTTTATGAGGCTTTAAAAATAATTTTTTAATAGCGAATCAGCAACTTTTGACCAAAATGTGGAATTTTATTGATTTTAATATTGAAAATAACATTTTTCTTGTTTTATTGAGTAATCTTAACATTACTTTTGTGATAGTACAATTAAATTCATTAAGAATAACATAAAAAAGTGCTTAAAATGAGTTATCATTTTAAATCCTACATATAAGTTATAATATGCAAACTTCAAAAGTTATAATATATAACCAAAACTTTTATTAAACACAAAGCAATTCATAATAGATATTTTTAAACCAAATGAAAGTATACAATAAACGAAATAAATATTGAAACCTTATAAAATAAAAAAGATAAACGAATATTTTTTTTATTAATATTAAATGCTTTTTTCTTAAGAAGGTCTGAAAAGCACGTTTTTTCTCTTGCAAAGAACCTTTTCGAGCGCTGGTTTTTCTTTATCGCCCGGAGCGCCAAAGTACCTGCAAACTTTTCGATTATTTGGATCGCCACAAACGATTTCGACTTTATTATAATCGTCGACGATGTTAAAGATTTCGTCGAGTTTGTGGACTTTTCCACCGAACATTTCGATCTTTTTCTTAGCGTTTTGGCTGATTTTCAAGCAGATAAGATTGATTTTCGGCATAACAACGATCTCGTCGCTGTCGACCACCTTAGCAAGAACCAGCTGTATTTTCTCTGGGTTTTGGAGAACGAGCTGTGATGTTTTTACTGGATGGCGTTGAGTGCGAGTTGTACGCAGTTTTTTGCATATTTTTGCGAAGAGCTTGTTTGTGGGTGCGTTGTCGCTTATTCTTTTGAACAATGCGTGGAGTTGGTGGAGTTCGCTGTTTTTGGAAACCGGCTCGATTTGACGGCGGTTGAAGCGTTTTCGTTTGCGGTTGGTTACAATTTTCATTTTTTAAGGGGTGTTTTTATTGCAGTAATCACAATTCAAAGAAATTTTAAGAAAGAAAAAAACAAGGAAATAAAATTTTGGAATACACAGTATTAATCACCACCATTGAAAATATATTTTTGGAACCAGAAAAAAATTACTTATAGTCAAATTTACAATAACAAATATTGTAATAATGAACATTCAGAATTGAATAGATAGAACTGGAAAAATAGAAAAAAAATTACTTATAGTCAAGTCAAATTTACAATAACAAATATTGTGATAATGAACATACAGAATTGAATAGATAGAACTAGAAAATGGAAAAAAAATTACTTATAGTCAAATTTACAGTCACAATCAATATTATAGCCAACATTCAGAATTGGGATATGAATAATTGAAAAAATATTTTTTATGTAGAATTTACAATCAGAATAAATATAAAAAATATGATTATATAAGTATAATTAAATAAAGAGAAAAAAGAATTACTTTTCACTTAAAGTTTAATATATGAAATCAGAATTTTAATAAACCTTTTATTTTGTACCTTTTATATACTAGAAATATATAAAAAAAAGAAGTTAAAAGATTTCTTGTTTGTTATTAGCAAAAAATGTTTTTTTTTTTGAGCAAAATGTAAGTAAAAAAATATAAATTTTGTATTGATAGTATTGAAAAAAATTGAAATTTCACAAACAACAACATTTTCTTTAAGTTTACTTTAAGTATTTTATAAACGAGTGTGTTTTTTTATGAAACTAAAAACACACTCGTTTATAAATATCTTATACAATTTGATACTAATAAAATGTTTTTTTTACTAAAATTCCTGTACTTGCAGTTTTTTTTGTTTGTTTTTAATACCAACTATCGAAATAAATGATTTTTTATTTTTTTAAGGATTTTCTGTGTCATAAAACAGGAATCATCTACATTATCTATCAAAATGCACTTAAAATTCATACAAATATATTATGTCTATTTTAATTATACTTATTAATATCTATTATATTTTTCTTTTAGCCTAAACTTTATATGCAATCTTTTTTAAAAAATCTATCAAGAATAAAATTCTATCATATCGCTTTACTATAAAACCATTCAAACATGATAGAAAATATACTTAGAATTTTAGTAGAATAAGTTTTTTTTGTATTACTATATTAAATTATATATGTTTGGTAATATTTCGTTTATCTGTTCATTTACATAAGAATTACCAATTTTTTTTATTTATAAGAATGCCAATGTATTGCAAAAAACGTTTATTGGTAATTTGATTTAAATATATTATTGAGTAAAGTTATGTTATTTAAATTATCTATTCAATCATTCAATTGTTTTTATTAGATAGAAGGATATTTAAGAATTCAAACGATCATATATTATCTTCAAGTCTATGTATTGTTTTTTATGAAAGATACATTAAAATATCATTTTTATATATTTTCAGAAAAAACAAACATATAAAAATTGCCTTTAAATTATATATAAAGGTAAATATATAATCAAACCATTTTAACTTTGATAAAAATACAGTAACCAATCTTTCGTACATATTTTTCAATAAAATGATAGAAATCTCTATTTTAAAAATGAAAACATATTTAAAATATAGAAAAACATTTATACTTTAATAATTATTTATTTAAACCTATTCTTATTGTATTTTAATGGTATTTAAAATGCAAAACCACAAAAAAAAGTTTCTTTGCAGGAAGTTTTGTAAATAAGGCAACAGATTAAATTTAAAATACATTATTTTTACACCAATAATGTCACAATTAAAGAATCGTTTTGTAAATTTTATAAAAAAAATCCATTTGTTTCAGTCCTTAATAAAAATCATGTTTGCATGTTGATTTAACATATATTAAAAATCAATTTAAAACAGTTAAATTAAAAACACAATATTAAAACACGTTTCATCATGTAACCATGAATTTCTATAGTTTTAAAAGATTTTTTTAATTTTAGTGATGTTTTTGAGTTAGTTACAGGGAAATCTCTATTTTTTACATTTTTGGGAAAATTATAAACAGTATCTGTACAAAATGTTTTTATTAATTTTTGATACAGTAAATTTTTTGAGCATTCTTTTTTTTGAATCTGTTATTAGAATACTACTGATTATTCAAGATTACATTATTACACTTTATATTATTTTATATATTCTTATGATTGTTAAGTATGTTAAGTATGAATCTATTTTCGTAATATTACTATTTATTATTATAGCTTGAATAGTATTGCTATTTTATTTCTATACATTGCTTTAAATATATATATTGTACTATATTATATTATTTTATATATTCTTATGATTGTTAAGTATGAATCTAGTTTCATAATATTACTATTTATTATTATAGCTTGAATAGTATTCTATTTTATTTCGATATATTTTTTTACATTACTTTATATTGTACCAAATTATATTACAGTATATGTTAAAAGATGTCAAAAAAAAATTGCAAAATTTTGCAAAAAAATGAAGATCAATAAAAGATATAAAAAAAGTTTTCGGTACACCAATAATAAACCTATAAAAAATACATATAATGAACTGATACCAAATTAGAAACCAGATAAAAAAAACACAAATCAAAACTACACACATTTAAAACACCGTTTGAATGTAGTTTCACATATCAATGAACATAAAACAAATATGTAACAAATGAAACTGCACAAAAAACAGATATAAATATAAAATAGAAAAGGTGATAGCTATTTATATGAAGAAAAGCACAAAATATGCATGTTTTTTGGTTTCTGTAGCTGCCTTAGCTGCTACTATCATTTTAGATTTGAAGTGGAGTAAAATGCGGAAAAGCTCTTTTGTAAAGGAAGACAACACTGACAAAATGGATATTTGGAAAGACGTCTTCGATAAAGTTAAATGGATCGAGCAAGCAGTTTCCAAATTTATCAAAAAAGATTCTCAAAATGTTGAAAATGATAATAATGATGAGAATAAGAATAAAGTGAATAATGATGAGAATACTAACTCATCTAACAATAGTAATACTAATAGTAACAGTAAAACAGATACTATTATTGAAAGTAACAAAAATTTAAGTAACAATAGTGATATACATACAAATCAAGAAAATAAACCCGTATCAGTAAATACGTCCATACAAAGCGCAAAAAATAACGGATATTTCAGCGATATGAACAAAAGCAAAATGGCAGTTGTAAACGACATTTTACCTAACATTGTATCTTTCAGCACACCACAAACTATCAAAAACAAATTACCTACAACAGGTACATTTTCTAAAGAAATGTCAATAGCACAAGATAATATCAACAACAATGAAATCATTCCAGGCGACGATCGTGATAAAAGTATGCCTGAAATACCTGCTTTTAACAATAATTCATCAAATACAAATATCGATTCTGTAAAAGAAGAGTCTCCAGCTGTTGTTTTATATTCAAAAAATCATATTTCACTAACTGTTAAAGATAACTCTAATAATATAGATAAAAATGCAAAAAATAATTCTAATGTAACCGAAGAATCTTCTATGTTAGATAGTACAAAACAACAAGAAATGTCAGATAAAAACAATGCTGATAGTCAGAATTTCGCAATCTGTTACAGATTTACAAGAAAACACACAGAATAATGAATATGATAAGCAGAAAGAATTCACAAGAAACCAAGGTGCAATCAATGCTGTTTCTAATATCGTTAACTCGATAAAATCAACGCTGATGAATAAGATAAACAGTGAATCTGATAAATCTACAGATAAAAATCAAATCGAAAGCATAGATTCCAGTAATAGTAAAAATGACAATATTGAATCCGCTAACAATATTCCAAATGATAATAAAAATGACATATTAAATAGTGGAAAGGCAGTGGTTGTTGTAAAGAAAACAATTTCTGTATCTGTCAGTGATGAAAAAAATGATAACGAAAATAAAGATAGTAAGGATATTAAAGATAGTAGTAGTATGATCAATCAGACTAATTCCAGTACTTCCATTACCAACAATATTTCTGATACAAATTATTCTAGCGATCAAAATAATTTAAGCAGTTCTACTTCTAATAAAAATGAGAATCAAAATAATTTAAATAGTTCCTTATCAAATAACTCTGATAAAAATATTTATAACAATGGTAGTCATAACAACGAACTAAACAAAAATACTGCATCAGATAAAAAAGACGGAGAAAAAAATCCGTTTGATGGAATTTTACCAACACCCGCCTTACCAAACATACCACTTCCACTTAAAATAGAAGCAAAACGCAACCCGGACATACAAAAACTAATAAATGAGATAAAAACACCGCCTTCTACAAAGTATCTCAAGCTTCTTGAGCAAGCTGAGCACCAAAAACTCGAACAAGACATGTCTGACGAAACGTTTGACGGATTCAGGCGGCTTGTTATGCAAGGTATGCCTGTTTCTATCTTTGATGCTATTAAAAAAAGACATAAGGATAGTGGTTACGAAGATAGAAGTATTTTTAGGAAGTTTGGAAATGTAAGTGTTCTCAATGGTGATATGTTCAATGCCGTAAGCAAGAAGTTGTTGAACAATACTAATGAAAGTACAAATACGACCAGTAATTCTAATATGACTAGTATTACTGGTAATGTTGATTCGAAATCCGATTCTAATGCTAATACTAATAATAGTAATACTAGTAATATTGATATGAAAATTGATTCTAGTAATATAAATACTAATACTACTACTAGTGATCGTAATGTGAGTAATATCAATTCTAATACTGGTAGCAATAATAATGATAATATGAATAATACCAATTCAAACACATTACCTACTAGCAATTCTAATAATACAAGTGTTCAGCCTTTAAATAGCAACGAAAAAATCCTAAAAGATGTAATCAGTCAAAATTCAAAAGCACTCGATCAGCATTCTACTATTTCTACATCCAATAACATTAATAATTCTACTACATCTAATACTAGTAACAACATTTCTACACCATCTAATACTTCGAATAATTCTGCCTTATCTAATACATCTGATAATTCTAGCTTGTCTAATACATCTAATAATAATTCTACATTATCTAATACTAATAGCAATAATTCTACACTTTCTAATACATCTAATGCTTCTAATAGCAATTCTGCTACATCTAATACTAGTAACAATTCTATTACATCTAATACTAACAACAATTCTACCTTATCTAATATTAGTGATGGCAACACAAATTCAGGAATATTATCACCTACAGAAAATATTAACCAAAAATTACCAACAAACACAGAATCTAAACAAAATACAGATAAAATTACATCAGATACACCTGTAAACACATTTTTACCACAAGCTAGCATCAAAATACTCGACAACTTAGAAAAAATATCTAAAAAAGAAGAAAATAACACAACATCACAAACAACAAACTTTTTTATTTTACCTGAGCAGAAAGAAAAACAACAACCTCAATCTATCTTAGTTATGCCTGTTTTCGATCAAACCAATCTTCCAAATTCAAAAAGTAATACAAAAGATAATATAAAAAGTACAACTAATGAAGTTATTAAAAACACAGAAGATAACGACAAAAAACCTGATAATTTAGTTAATTCAGAAATCAAAGATAAAATTTATAATCAAGAAGACGAAAAAGATAAAGAAAATAAAGATCAAAAGGATGTTAAAAATAATAATAGCACAGAAGATAGCAGTACTAATACTATGTATTCCGAAAATAGTACAGATGAAAACAAAGATGACAAATATATAAGCAGTTACGACAAGAAAACAGGAATACCGCATGCTATTGACACATTCCCTATGTTAAGAATGAGGTTAAACACAAAAGATGTTGATAAAGATGGGTATATTCACAAAAAGAATGGCACATCTACTTTATATATCAAATCTCAAATGAACGAGAAACTATCTCCTTTCGATTTAAAATCTCACGATGAAAAGTCTTTTTGCACAAAGGATCATTCTATCGATGGCATAAGAATGCAATCGGAATCACAAAAAGATATAAAAGATAAGAAAGATATAAAATTGGGAAATTCAGAAAAAAAAGATGATGAAAAAGATGCAGAAAAACTTGATGTTGACAAAAAAAATCAAAAAGCCGTGGAAAATAACGGTGGAGATGATTGTAATTTGAATCTTTTAAATGACAAAGAAAAAAGTAAAAAAGATATGATGCAAAGTCAGGATAACGAGAAAAATAAAAAAGATGAGGAAAAAAGTGATTCGCAATCGAAAGATGTAGAAAAGAATGATAACAACAAGAAAGATAAAAAAGATGAAAAACCTAAAGAAAGTAAAGATAATATAAACAAAGATAAAAAAGACAAAAAAGAAGAAAAATTTAACGAAGATGATGAAAATGATAAAAAAGATGAAAAAGAAAAAAAATTAAAGATAATACAAAAAAAGATGAAAAAGACGAAAAAGAAGAAAAATTAAATGAAGATGATGAAAATGATAAAAAAGAGGGAAAATCTAAAGAAAGTAAAGATAATACAAAAAAAGATAAAAAAGAAGAACAATCTGATAATAAATATGAAAAAATAAAAAAACCAAATAGAGAAGAAAATTCTGAAGAAGATAATGATAAAACAAAAAAAGACGAAAAAGAGGAAAGCTCAAGTGATGATTCTTTATTAGGCGGATTTTTTCCATTCAAAATTTTATCAAGCACAGAACAAGACGAAAAGAAAAATAATGATTCAAAATCTAAAGTTACAAAAGGTGAAAAAGATGATACGAAAAAAGACAACGTAAAAAATAAGTCTATCTCTGAAAATAAGAAAAGTAATGATAAAAAGGATGTTTTGCAAAAAGAAAAAAGTGATTTAAACGAAAAAAAATCAAAACCTAATATTTCAATGAAGACTATCAATAAACTGGAAACATTGACAAAAATATTGAAAGATAAGAAAAAAAAATATGATGCTGAAGATGCAAAAATACATAAAAATCAAAATGTAGATAATGATAGCAAAGAAAAAGAAGATCTCGAAAAATTTGATAAAATGAATAAAGAAAGTGAAAAAACAAAACATTTTGAAGACGTTGAGAAAGATTTAAAAGATGAAAAAGATGAGGAAAAAAAATTGAAAGATTGGGAATATAACGAAAGAAGCGATTCAGATAGCGACTCTTCAATTTTATCAACAGAAAATAACATGAAAACACTTCCCAAAGGTAAAATAACTGGTATAACAAGCCAATCAGAAGTAATTAAAAAACCAGAAGATGACAAACAAGAAACAGACAAACAAAAAAAAACATAAATGATTCGGAAAGGGAAGATCAATCAAAAATCAAAAACACAAAAAAAGATAAATATAAGAATACGGAAAAAAAAGAAGATTTTCAAATTTCTAAATCCGTAAAATCCGATAAAAAACTAGAAAGTTCAATACAGAAAAAGGAAAATAAAGACATTGATAAAAAAAATGCTTCAAAGAAAGATAAAATCAATATTGAAAATAAAGATACAAAAGATAAAAAGGATATAAAAGAGAAAAATCTTAAGAAAGATGCTGTTAAAAAAGATAAGTCTAAGAAAAGTCCAAAAGAACAGGAAAAACCTTTAAGTAAAGATGCCAAAAAGGGTATTATCAAGAATACAAAAAAAAGTATAATTCAAAATGGTGATAACAAAAAAGACAACAAAGAAAACAATGAAATTGAAAATGACGATAAGAATATTATAAATAAATCAGATATTAGTGCTACAGAAATAACAATAAACGAAAGTAACAAAAAAGAAGAGGAAAAAGAAGAAAAAAAAGAGGAAAAACTTAAAACTAAAGAAAGATTGAATGATGCCCGTCAATGGAAAGATTCAGAAAAATCAAAAGGTGAACTCATTTTGAAAAATGAAAAAAAAGATGCGGACTCAGAAAAATCCCCAAATAAAAATGATATAACACCATTTCAGGCTGATTTAAACACCACAAGCAAAAATGTATCACAAATTAGTACAGATTCTTCTTTACAAGATCCATCTTCTAATTTAAAAAAAGATAGCTCAAATATTTTAGATGGCAAATTTCAATCTGAAAATGATAAAGAAAATTCCTCTGATAAAAAGAACAATATTTACTATTCACAAACTACTTTTATAGATGACAGTAAAAAAAATCATGATGAAAAACTTAAAAATTCTCAAGAATTTGAAAAATATACTGGTGATTTCTTGAAAAAAGAAAACAATACTTTAAGTAACGATATAAGTCTTTCAAATCCAACTGATTCATCATTCGCACTTTATTCTAGTAAAAATTCAGAAAATATCGATAAAATAGGTCAAAAAAGTATGACTCATCCACCTCAATCAAATAAAAATAATACTTTGGAATCAACAGATAGCAATATTACCATGCCATCATCTACAATCAATTTTGATAGCTCACTGAATCAAAAAAGTAATCTAGAAGATATTGAAAAAGAAATAAAAGACACTTCAAATATGCCTTCACCTCACAGTCACATACATTCTTCTATCAAAGATGATGAATCAGAAGAATCAAACAATTTTTACGATAACAATCAGGATTTCTGGGAAGACGAACAAGATATAAATGAAAAACAAGATTTTACTACAGACAAAAAACCATCACAAATTATTAACTCACCATCTTTAGCTCAATATGAAAGTGAACAAAAAACATCAAATTCCGCATCTACAGTTTTTGATAAATCAAAAAAACCACTAGAAAATGTTTACCTCAAAGATTTAATTAAACCAACTGAAACATCTACAAATAGCGACTTAAAAGATACAACAGTAGACAATACAATGTATCCCACATACAAAAATGCAGATCAGTTTAATTCCCCACTCGATCTATCGTTTGCACATTACGGACACAATGATTCAAGTCCTTTTTTAACTCAAGAAAACGACGAAAAAAAACGTGATCCTATCATATATGCAAGAAACTTGGATAAAAAAAATTTGTCTGAAAGGTTGGCTGATAATCTAAAACAAAAACCTGCAAGCAACTTCGATAATGATTTATTGCAAAGTAGTGATAATAAGAGCTCCACATTCAATTTCACAGAGCCTGCGCTGCTTTTTTAGACAAAGTAAAAAATAATTCTTTTGATTTTAATCAAGTTTTTTGAAAACTCTTTGATATTACAGTTTTTTATATCTAAATATTTGAATCATTCTTATTTTTCTTTCCCAAATCAGTATATTTATTTTTTTCTTTCAAATAAAATTTACTCATCTTTTTTATTTAAACTAATTCTTTCACATTTAATTTACGTTTTTACTGCTTATTTAACATAACGTATTAATTTGGCTCAAAATATAGACTTTTTTATTCAATATATTTCATGATGATAAATCTTTGTCAAAGTTCTTTGCAATTATGATTAGTGTTTTGCTTACATTTTTTTTATATTAAAAAAAATTAAAATGTAGAATTTTCACGTTATTGTTAATAATAGGATTATACATCTTAAATTATCGTTTATATTTAGTTATTATTATAAAAAATATCTTCAAACGGATCTCAATGATTTTAAATTTTGTATTTTAATTTTTAGATATAGTATGGTAGTTTTTTTTGTAGATTTAGATAATATGCAAAACAAATAAAATAAAATCAAATAGAAGCATAAAAAATTTACCACTTTTGTATCAATAATATTCTTGAAAAAATAATTTCTATATAATTAAATGCAAATTTTTAGCTATTAATTTTATAAAAATATATAAATATTACAAAAATGCACTTCTTTAGAGTTAAAAATATTTTTTATATTTGTTTGACATAATTAATACAACTATGCGTAGTCTATTGTATGTATATAATTAATTATTATTTAGAAAAAACTACACAAAAATTTTATATTGATCAATAAACTGTGTTTATAAAGAAATTTTAAACTCAAACCTAAATACAGATTTTGAAAAAAATCACTATGATTGGTAAACCATTAAAAATACATTTTAAAACATAATATTGAACTTGGTCTAAAATTTAAATGCAACATTGGCAACCATTCTTTTTTTAAAGCTTTTTTAAATATTTACTTTTAGATAAATTATGTTTTTAAACAAATTTTAACTTTTTTTTATTATCCATTAAAATATTAAAAAATAAATTAAAATTAATTATGTAATACAATTATTTTATTTCTATTTAAACACAATAAAATTAACATTATATTACAGCTTTTGGATAAAAAATATACAAATCTATGATCGATGTATATAAAAGCAACAAAAAAATAAGTAAAATGAATGGTGTTTCTATATTGTAGGAATGGTTGAAGACAAATAAATTGATAAGTAAAAAAAACTAAGTTTGTATTTATTTACTAATTAAAAATTTTAATCAATATTTTTTATTTCATTTATAGATTAGAAAATTTTGAATAATTCATTATGAACACGAAATATTTTTCAAAATTAATATAAAAAGTAGTTGAATTTCTTTGCACAGGTTCAAGATAAATTAATTCACATGCAACAGAATTTATAAATAGTGTAAGATAAGCTCCGTTAGTTCCAATATGATGGTCAAATCAAACTAACTACAACCAATATTTACAATATCTCAAGTAAATACTTATATGGACATTCTAAACATTAAAAATCAGTTAATAAAAACGCAATATCAAGCTATTGGATCAATAATTTTTAATTTAAAAGTACAATTTTCAACTGTAGAATATTAACCACTGTAATGGAAATTAAAAATAACGTATTTTTTAATATAAATATATAATAACAATTTATATAAATATAGTGTTTTAAAAATAAAATTCAACACAGTTATAAAAGCAATCTGCGCTATATATTTCTTTTTAAAGAAAGAAAGTCGAAGACTATCAAATTAACATTTCAACATCGAATAGAATCTGAAGTAATATGCATAATATGTAATAGTCATATATTCTATAAATAGTCTATTATACATTTTCATTGATTTATTTACAAATTTATCTTAATACATGCCTTATCAGAAAGTATAGCTATAATTTTTGCATCAAAAAATACAATAAAAGGGATCTATGGTGACAATATACACAAATACAATATTCAAATGAATAATATATATTGTTTTTTTATGTAATGTAATATTAAAAGTGATTATTAAAATTATAGTGGGCTGAAAAGAAATTTTTAAATAATAAAACTTTTCAAACTTTTTACAATTTGTTGGGTATATTATTTTTTGGTTATTATTTTACACCAAAAATCAATTAAAATAAAAAGAATTCAAAAATTATTATTTCGCATAATTTGAAGAACCTAAACACTTTAGATATAGGTTTGAAAGCGAAACAAGAAAGAAAAAAATTGAAGCACATAAATATAAATTTTATAAAAAATTTTCATAAAAACCTCTCTTTATCTGCTATCAGATTAGGTTGTTTTTGTTCGTGTGTATATTTCACAGCATATGTTTATTGTATATGATAAAAAATCAGAAACGCACAGAATTAAAAAGAACAGTAGAAAATAATACCCAAAAAATAAGTAATCGATATAATAAGCGACTAAAATGAATTTTTATATAAGAAAGTTTTCAATTATAGTTTATGTTAGTTTTATCGTCCTTGTAATTTAAGGAGATACAGCAAATTTTTTTATATTTGATATAAAAACAGATATAAATACAAGATAAACAAATTTTAAATTTTTATATTATTGTGCTTTTTCTTTTTTCTCGATAATTATTAAAATAACATTAGGTAATTCCTTTTTTTAAGTTTTTTTGTGTTTAATGAAGAAATAATTTTTTTTTCTTAATTGTCATGTTTACTGTTTCAAAGGATATATAAATTCTACATACAATAATATAGAATTTTTTTCACCTTTCTTCGCCATCAAAAGCAGTAATAAAAAATTTTTGTAAAAAATATCATTGCGATAAAAAAATGTATATGAAATATGTAAAAAAAATACCAAAAACTTAACCGTTGTCAAATTTTTATATGATTTCCACAATTATTATAATATAATTAAATGTGAAATCTTATCATAAAACAAATTTCTAAATGTTTTATTTGTTTTTTAAATTTAGTAATTTATAAAAGTTTTTTTAAGTTATTTTGTACATAAAACGCATAGAAATTTAGGTTTTTTTATTGATCTTTAATTCTTTTTGGGCAGCATTCTTTTATATACAATATCAAAATCGATATATCAACTTATTTTCTATTACATACAAACCAATTATTTAATATTATAAAATAAGAATTCGAACAGAATTTTTTTATCATTATAGCAGAAATATCAAAAAGTAAAAATTATTTAAAGAATTAATTCACATTTATGTGCAAAAAAAAGACTTGATGTATATAATCACAAAATATTTTTTATATCTAATAAAAAAACAAATTTATGTTTTCAAGTTCAAATTTTTATGATTCTTTATATATGTGAAAAAAACATACTGTAAATAACACGTCGTTTTTTTTTATACAAAAATGATAATAGAAAAAAAATATTACTCTTTAGATAATATCACTTTTGAATAAATATAAGCATCATGTAATATATCATATTGTTGGATTGTAAAACATCCATATCTTACAAAACACTTGATACAGACAGGTTTGTTGCAGATAAGGTTTTGAAGTAAAAAACAGTTGTTAATTGGTCCGATAACGGATACAGTGAAACAGTTATGTTTCATGTTGGCTATTTATAGCCACTTAGTAAATAAATTATGTGTGCTAAGAAATCTTTAAACAAACATGTTTCTTTATCTTCTTCTGGTACTACTGCACTTCCCAACCCATATATTTTGCAGTTTTCAGTAGCATATTCTAAAATTTTGATATAACATTATAAACTATACAGAAATTTAAACCTTTAATTTAATAAATATATTGTAAGTTTATATCTAAAATCGGTTTTTTCGGAATGATGCTAAAATAAAAATTACCGGCTGTAATACAAAAAATTGGAAAATTATTGAAACCACAAAATATATCGAAATTAATTGAAATCTATTCAAAGTCGTCATAAAACAGATAAAAAAAGACATCTGAATGTTAATTAGTTTCAAATCAAAATATAGTTAAAAAATTTTATTTGTTTTAATTTTATTTTAAACATTAAAATGCAATTTAAAAGATCAACATGTTTTCAGAGATTTTTTCGTTTTGTATTTTTATTCTTTAAAGATAATTGAAGTAAAAATTTGCTGACACAAAATGTTTCGGTATATTTAAAAGTTTTTCTAGAAAAAAACTAATCTTATATGGATTATTGTTTTCCTTTGCCATGATTATAATAATTGTTTATTGTATAAAGATCATTTTAACTTTATGTTATTTTAAATATTTGAACTTAAATGCAGAAATCTTTTGAAATGTGTCTAGTATAATATATTAGGACTTAATCAGCGCAAAAATATCATTTAATATGTAAAATCAATAAATTGATCATTTCAAAATTGTATATAATATCATTGTAAAGTAGTATAAAAATCCAGTATATGGATTTTACAACTTGATTCGGTTGGAAATGGTGATTTATAACGGAAAAAAATGTTTCTATTTTAAAAGGATATGTTTTATCTCCTATCTTCTAAAAATACCAGAAATGATGTTTCTCGACAACTTCTATATTGATTTTTTGTTTTTGATAAATTTGAAGTTTGATCAATTTTGAGATAAAAACTGATTGATTGTTGGTTATTTTTGCTACGTAGATTACCAATAATCAAAAAAGATAAATTTTTGTTTTTTGATCTTTTTTGATCAAATGTGATTGGTCACATTTGATCAAAATAAAGCTTAAAAAAGCTTTGAAAATAAATACATCGAGAAAAATGTCTTTTATATTTTTTACCAATTCAAGCAACAGTGAGAAATCGGGAAGTCCGCGAGGTCGATCAAATTATTCAACCGATTCAATACTGCTTAGTTATAAAAAAATAATACAAGAAAATCATTTTTGAAAGTTGTTTTTCTTATTCCATTACACTTTAAAATATTTGAGCGCCAAATTTATCCTAAAATAGCGATTTTTAGATTGAAATCATTCTATGTATATTTAATTTTTCACAGATGTTGTTGAATCATAAAGAACTAGTTTTTTAAGTTTCTTTATGCTATTAATGGCATGATATTCTGCAAATAATTCTCGTTTTTTATGCTACTGCAGACAAAACTATTTTTTAAATCAACTTAAAGCGTAATACATTGAATATTTACAAGATTTTTTAAAAAAACTTTACATTTATTACTATATCGTAAGACAAACTTTAAGAACAGTAATTTGTTAATAGACATATTATTTTTTTAAAAATAAAATATAGTAATAAACCTGCTATTGTTCTTTCATAACCTTCATATGATAATGCATGATTAATATTTTTTTACAGATTTACACTAATTAACATTCTAATTGTTGTTTTTGTGTATATTGTTATGTTTTTCAAACATGATGGTTGCGTTCTATGCGTAAAATTTAAATATTTGCTACATTTTTTTATTTTTTTATTTTTTTATTGTTTTTATCGCAAGTAAAACACTAAATCTGTTCATATAGCAGAACAAAAGTAATTTTTTTAGATAATTATCACGTTTTGTATAACGTGAAGTAGTTTATCTGTATATAAACAGCATTTGAATCAATTTTATCAGTCCATATATGTAAATATCACATGTAAAAAAATTAGAAACATAAAAATTATATAGATAATGAAAATTTACTAAATACTGCTCATTTTTTATGCAAATAACAATATTCTAATTAAATTATCTATTATATGTGCGAAAAATGTATTTCTTGTAAAATCAAACAACAAAGATCTACCTAATACTATTTTTATAAATCTGTTGTTTTATATAAGAAAAAATATGAAAAAAACTAATTTATTGGTTAGATGTTTATTTTATAACAAAAAGTATGAAATATTTTGTTAAAAAAACGAAATCAAACATGATGTACTGTTTTTTTTTGACTAAAATTACATTTTATACAAATGAAAAATTGATTTATAAAAAATGTAAATAACTTTTAAACATCTTCGTCATAAACAGTGTTAAATTATTATCAACAATAATTTTTTACAATTTTCTTCATTATTTAGAAACAATAAGTTGATTTTTTATGTAAAAAAATCTAGTTGAAACGTATGATTATATGCTTAATATCGTAAGGACACGCAATTTCAAAAATAATATATTTAAATTTGTTAGGTGTAGTTTAATAAGCTTTTTTTTATATACATTTTTTGTATTTTCTTATTAATTAAACTGTTTAATTATTGTGTATAATGTTAGAAAACATAAAGATTGTAAATAGGACTGCTAAGTAATCAATATACTTTATAACAATAAAAAAAATAAAGTCAAAACATTAATTTAATAGAATATAGTATCAAATCGTTGTTTAAATAATTTTGATAGATTTTATATCAGAAGCCAACTAATTTAAAAAAGTAATCATAAAATAATTTTTTATAACTCTCAGTGACAACGATAATAAAGTCATTAAAGAAGATAAAAAAAGTATTGAAAATTCTTGTGTTTTTCTTTTCTCCACGACTCATTTTTTTCTTCAAGAAAAATATTAATTATTAACCAATTAATCAATTTTTATTCCATGAAATTCATCCAGTTGAAGAAAGAAAGCAAGCAAGCAGATTAAAAGTCAATAAATGAACAAAATAAAAACTAAAAATATAAATTACAGCCTTTATTTTATGTAAAACCAATACCATTTGTATGGTACTGGTAAAACAAATTCTTCACCTTACTGATTTAATTTTGGATTGTGTAAAATTTTGTGCAAGAAGTTAAACGTATGTTCAAGAGAAACAAGTTTGAAGACATTATGATCTTATTTTAGTTCTTTTTATTATGTGAGAAAAGATTTTACATCAAAATAAAAACTGGAAAAAATGTGTTATAGAAAAAGAGGGTGACATAAAAGTCAAAACAAATTACTGATTCCAATATTTACTTACAGTTTTTATCTGTTTACGGTACTAATATTCACTATAACACACATAAGTTTTTTATGCTACTCAATTCAAATATGATTTATAATTTTAATAATCTACGTATATCGTGTTTTTTGAATGAAAATTTTTTATTCTTAAATTTTTGGTTTAATACATTGTATTACGTGCATAAAACATAATTACATGTAACAAGTTATTTTAAAAACGTGATTTGCAATTTTTTTCCCAAATCTAGTTTATTTAATTTCTTTACTTTCTTTAATCGTGATTTGTGTCTTTTATGAATTGGTGTTTTTGAATTTTAAAATTATGCTAATTTATTTACAATAAAAAAATTTAATTAATTTTTTGGGTTAATATTATTGATGTTATATAAGCATAAAATAACTTACTAAGCTAATTTAATGTAGCAAATGTTCTTTAAATTATAAAATTCAGCAACTAAAGACTAAAATTTGCCAATTTCTCACATAATAATATAACATCATTCCAAAAATACTTATGATTTAAATGCCGTTTTTATGTTATTTAAGAACGTGAAATTTTAGCAAATGATTTGCTTATATAATCATAAAATATAACTTTTCACTTCCCTTAAATATATAAATATATTATTGCATCTTAAAATTTTTTCTTTTAAGGGTTTTTTTATTTTTTAAAGAATTTATATTTAACAACTTTTGTGTGTTATAAAAAATACATAATTTTAAAAACTCGAAAAGTTTATAAGGATTATATGCATGTAGATTCAGTCATTTTCTCCACAGAAGCAATATACTAAAATATGCTAATATTTACGAATATATTTTGCTTTTCTGTTGCATTATAAATTTTATAAAGAAAAAAATATGTGATTTTTTAGAATTATTATAATATATATCAACAACGTAACGAACTCGATTCACAAAAACGAATTCCATTTTTCATAAATTGTAAAAATAGTAGTAACAAACTTGTTTTGATGAGAAAAAAAATAAAGCATTCAATATAGAAAACTAACTAAGGCAATCTATCACTTTTATCAATAATTAGATTTTCTATATTTTATTGTGAAGAACAACAAAAAGAACCAAATATTGATATCTAATTTTATGAAAAAATGAATCCAAAAAGACCGAATAAAATTCTTATCGATTGATAGTAAAATTATTGATTTTTTGATCATACAAAAAATATTTTTGAACTTTATCCTATTTTCATGTGTAATTCTACCTATAAAATGGAAAACTTCACCATAAAATGTGACCTTATAGTAGTAAATGCTTTAAAAGAATTTTTTGGCTTAGCATAAAAACTCGAGCTTCTAGATACACTATTGATATTTTTGTATTTTATTGTTATGGGGAATATTTCTTTTTTGATATTTTAAACCGTTTCCTCAATTTCGTTAAAACACAAAAAACCATATTCAATTCAATTCGAAATGTTATAATTTATACATTGATAGCAATATAATAACAGAAAAAAAGGTTACCTTTAATTTATCATAAATCTCACAAAATTTTTAGGAAATAAGAAAAAAAAATACTGTTTTTTTTACATTTTAAAGTTATTTTATACCACAAAAAACGCATGATTTACATCAAACTATGTATAATAAAAAAACATTTAATTATTTTCGATAGATCAAATTTGCTTTAGATAGTTCTAAACAAATTGATCTAAAACCTTTTTACGAGGACTAAATGATATTATGTGCCTTAAAACTTATGCAATGCTTCTTTCTACACAAATTTATGTGTAGACACATTTTAGGCACAAAAAAAACATTTAATATTTATTTGAATTAATGCATATTTCTATCACCGATTTAGATCTTATTTCTAAATATTTTTTTGGATGCTGTATTTTTTATCAAATTTTAAAAAGGATAGAAATTATAAAAAAATTTCATATTTAATATTATATTACCATTTATATTATTATTTTTTTTTATGATTTGAATATTTAAAAATTAGCTTATAATTTTTTATATTTTAAGAAATTTTATTGAAATGATCTTTCGTAAACTGATTGTATCTAGAACAAAAAGTAGTAGAAAATACAAAAATAAGAAACAGCAATTTGATTTGATTGGTTTGATTTTCATCATTTTTTCATAAATATTATAAGATGTCTTTTGTTTTTATTGTAAAATAGCTATTATTAAGTCTACTCTCTTTGAATAATCTTGCTTTTCAGATATTTTTAAAAAAATAAAAAAATTTTTGTTTAAAGTTTTTACTTTATCATTACTATTAATTGTGATAAACGTTCTATTTAATAAAACAGCATATTTAAAACATTTTAACCTGAATCTTTTTATCAACACATGGTTCTATAAATTGTATATCATAATAATTTGTATATAAATAAATTTGCCGACTTTCTACATTAAGATGGAATCTTTTTTTGGCAATTAAACTTTATTTTTATAGATCTTTCCAATAGATCGCAAAATTGGTAAATTTTGAATCTATATATTTTGAAAAGCTACACAAATAAGCATCATTTTAAAAGATTTTTTAATATAACTGCACATATTTTAACATATAAGAAAAACTTTGTATCATCAGAACTTCAGAACGACTTAATAGTTTAAAAAAAATAAACACAATTTTAAATTCAAAGAATCATACTTATCTCTTTATTTTTTTCTTTAAAAATATATGCGTAGTAAAAAAAACTGTCTGGTTTCATATACTTGCATTACATGGCTTAGTTTTTCTAATTTTTGTCATATCAAAATGTTTTTTGATGTTCTTTGTCTTTAAAAAAACTTCACACTTTTAATATTTTTTGCTTTTTTTTGTAAGTGTTTTTGGTCTAAATTTTAAATGTATAATATCAGCAGTTGAATTTAAGTAAAAAAAATAGCTATTGGAAAAAATTTTTTGTTTGATTATATACTTTTTAAATAATAAAAAATTGTCTGAAGGCAAAACTTTCTCTTTTTTGGTATCATCGTAAGTTAATTCGTTTGTTTAACAAATTGCTTAACATTTTTTTGCGACCCATATTAAACAGGTGTTTATATTTAACTAATTTCCGTTGCGTATTTTTTCCGAAACTGTTCAATAGAAAATTATTAGATTTTTACTGATCCATGAAAATAATGCTATAATATATATCAACTTGCATCAAAGGTTATTAAAAAAAACACAAGAAAAGTAAAACAAAAAATACCGACAATAATGGGAATCCACGTTTTTTTATTATGAAAATTTTCAATGAAACTATAAAAATACTAAATTCGATATGTTTGGTTATAATTTTATGTTAGAAAATCTTACTGTAAAAAATTTTAATGTAATCACTGAAGAAAAGTTATCGGACTTTATGACGATAATTTATATTGTGAAAAAAGAGAAAAAGTATATATATAGAGAAAAAATTAAGCGAAAAAAAGGTGAGAAAGCACAAAAAGAAAAGACATAAAATATTAGGAAATTTACTAACAACTGTTTATTTTATCTTATAAATAGATATAACATTAAGCTTATTTTTATTTATTAAAAATATAACTCCTCTATTATTTGGGAAATTTTTAACACCATTAATTCATCTAAAATAGGAAGAGAGTCTAATCATTTAGCGTTTACTCTACATTGATAAATTTTTAAAGATGTTTTAAGTATGTTAATTAAAGATAGACAAAAAAAATATAATTATTAATGAAAATATTAGACTATGGAACAACATGAAGATATAAACGTTTTCTCTAACAAGATTTTTAGCATAATAAAAATAAAACAATCTGTGCTATAGGCTTTTGCACTTATATTTCTTTTTATGTAGTTATCGATATAACATTTTTTAAATATGTTTTTAATTTATTAAACGCACCAGTTATCTTAAAACAAGATTAAAAATTCGTAAATCAATTTTAAATATAAAATTTATTTTTTTATAAAGGGTTGTTTTTATCCTTAAAATTTTTACCGAAAATCAAATCATATTCTGAATATAAAACTGATAACATGAAATGTTTTATTCAATGCAAAGATGTCGGTTTCTGTTTTTTACGTGCTCAATACTATCGATCGACCAAATAAATGTTTTTAATGAATTTAACATTTAAATTTATTTTTTAGAAAGTCAATAGTATTTAAAAGATGTTTCTAGTTGTTTAAATCTTATTAAAATATCAATTTGTCCTATTTAATATTTTTTGCAATTAAATATAAAAATGCCTGCTGTAGTTATAGCAAATTAATTAAAGGGCTTTTTTAATGCCCATAGTGATTCTCTAACAAGTAATTTGATCAAACTTGTCTGTTTTAGTAAGAAATAAAATATTGAATAAAAATGTTGTGATCAAAATGGTGTGTATATCTTAGAAAATTTAAATAAATATATTGTTTTTTAAATTGAAGTTAAAAATTTTTTTTTGAAAATTCATTTTCAAGAAAAAATATTGACGCACAAAGCAACTGCCGGTGTAACCGAGGTTTTTTAAAAAACTTATTATATTTGTTTTGTTATTAATGAAATTAATCAGATCTGCTATATTAGTTCTTTATCAGTGTAAATACTAGAATATATTAGACTATTGATATTGTGAATCATTACTTTAATGCTTCTTTTATCATGTTAGAAGAATATATCATTAGCATTAGTAGTATTAATATTGTAAATTTAACGAAAATTTTTTATAATATTGTTATTATAATAAAATTTTAGAATTAAATTTAAGTGAATAAAATTGATTAAAATTATGTCTTGCAAATCATATGGTATAATGCCATTAATTTTTAAAAAAATATCGCATACTATTTTTGGGGTCTTATTTTTGTATGCAATTATAACTTCACCCGATTTTATATGTTGAAATCTATAAATTGAAAAAAGATGAATTACAGAAATATGACATATTTTAGAGAAGATGTCATAATTCAGTAATCCCGGTTTTACAAAGAAATACTAAATAAAATAAATTTTTAAGATGTATATTATATTGTGGTATTATGCGTAAAATTTTCAGATTAATACTACTTTAGAACTAATTTTGTATGTCCATTGAAAAAATTGATTAATATCGAAAATTAATTAAAAGAAATTATTATAGGAACTGTAAGTATAGAATATTCAAAATGAAGAATTTTTTTGAAAATCGCAGCAAAAATATCTTTTATTGAAGTTTATTTTTAGAAAATCCATATATTTATCATAATAAAAAGACAAAAAAATAGAATGACAATACAAGAGTTTTTTTGAATTAGTGAGAGTTTTTCTGAATTTGGACTTATTTATGTCAATTTAAACCAAAAATTTACATTTTCAAACAGCATACATTGGCGATGTTTAATTAAAAAGCACATGGACTTTATAACTTTTTTGGGCTATCATTCAAATTTTTAAATCATAATTTGTTTAAATAATCAGTTCTTGGTTTTAAATTGTTGGCTAGCAAGGTTTTTAAATACCAAAATTTTATTTTGAAATGGTTAAAAATTATTTTAGACACTTTTAAAACTAAACAACAAAAATATATGGTTGCGGTAAATAACCAATAAATATCTTTAACAAAAATTAGATAATAAATCTCTTATCGGTAGCTCTTATCTTCGATCAAAATTGATAATATTTTAGTAAAAAAATCATATGAAATCATCTGATGAAAAAACTGATGAGTTTAGTTTGTGTTTGAAATTATTTTCATTTTGATTTTTAAGTTTTCTTGATCGAGAAAAATGAATCAACAAGTTTCCATATTCGTGCATAAATTGGAAAAATATTGTAGATTTAAATATAAAAGCATTTGGTAAAAAACAATTTTCTTTTTCTTTTTCGCTTTCAAAATCTAAAAATCTTATCAGTCCAAAAAGGATATTCGTAAAAAAACATTTAAAAGATTTTTATGCTTGTTTTGTATTTAAATGAAAAATTTTATAAAACACGGGCATAATTCCAATAAAAAATATTTATGTGAGCATTTTTTGTAAAAAAAAACAATTGATTATTCATCAATATCTGTCATTTTTAGCTTTAGATTTTCATTAATAATTTTTGTTAAATTTTTTTGTTTGATTCTTTAACTTATATTTTCCTTACCCAAGAAAAATTTTTTAAATTGCGCAATTTTTCTATTATTTTAGATGCAGAAATATTTATTTTTCGCAAAACAACCATATTTAACCTAAAACCTTTTCTACAACTTATTTGGTTCAAAAAGATATAAAAAAATATCAGATTAAGAGATATGATATTTATAAAAAATACTGCATCAAAAAAATCTTTTATTTTCAATTATGATCATTATTTTCTTAGATTCATAATTAGTTAAGGAAATAATTCAGATTTACCGAATCTTATTATATCATAAAAAACCGATAAGGTTTGATATTACAAAAATTTGTTTTCTTAACATGAAAAAAACCTATAATTGTAAGTAATGAACGTATTTAATTTGTGTAAAAAAATTTATAATGGTTAAAAATAAATTGGAGCGACTAAGTTAAAAATTTGTATATTTTATTATAAATTTTGAATAAAATGAAATGAGATATCATCTAGATTCTGATATTTTATTTCTTAAAACATATGAAGTTTAATAATTTCACTATTAAGCTCTTTTTTTGATTAATGCAAAAAAAATTTTTAAAACAAACAACTTAACCGAACTATACTAGAAATAAAGAATGAACTAATATTATTTATATGAATAATCTTTACTTTATTTTATGTGAAATATATGGAAAGCTTTTTCTCGTTTGTGTTATAAAAATTTTGTTTCACAAATAAATTTTAATAAAAAATGTTTTTAAGCAGAAATAGTAATATGGACTGCTCAAAAGTAAGATTTTGTTAGTAAAGGATATAAAATTCCAATATGATTTTACTAAGATTTGAAAACATAAAGTTTAATAACCACATCTTCCTTTATGTTGGTTAATAACTTCTTTTTTACATTTTTAACCCCAGAAAAATTACAAAATATGTATAATGTTTAATTACAATCCTTTTCATATTTAAATGAGGCAAATGTTACATTTCAATGGATTTGAAAAAAACTCATATTCCTCAAAAGATAATAAGAAATGTTCAAAAAATGATAATTGGATTATACAGTGAAAACTTCTTGTTGATGAAAAAATAAAATATAGGATATCATCATATAATATCATTTTTTTAATATGGAAATCTTTAATAAATTTTTTATATTGCGATTTTTTATTGTTTCTTATTTAATTTTGTAAAATTTTATGTCTTGTATTGCAAAAAATTTAGATAAAAACTCTTAATTCTTTAAACACGAAAAAAATAATGTTTTACATGTTTGATGTTCATGAATTTTCATTTTTATTGCTGAAAATATAATGATCGTAGTGCATGTATATATATTAGAAACTGTTTAAGAAATTTATAGTTTTATTAAACCTTCAAGAAAGATATCAAATTTAATTCAATAAACAAAAAAAGTGTAGTTCTTCATGTCTGTTCTAGGGAGATTTTTCGTTGAGATTGCCACAATTACGATCCATTCTTTCGTAGGAATCACATAAACTTTCTAAAACACGTTTTGGTATGTGAAAAAGTTATTTAATTAAATTTATAATTTTTGTTTTCTGAGAAAATAGTAAAACTTTGTTTGATTTAATTCTATGGTATACTATTGTCTTAGTTAATTTTTTATATGTTGTTTAGTTTCGAGCCTCTTTTGATTATTCTCATATATTTCTGCATATACGATATCAACATCAAAAGCATCTTTTTTGATATCATAATAAAATCTTTAGATAATAAAAATTACCGAAAGATTCTCTATTTCAGTTTTCTCTATCAGAGAAAACATTTCACAGATAAATATTATGTTTACACAGTAATATATAATGCCTTATACATTTTTTATTAAAAAAAATTTGTAAATTTTTTTGTAAATTATAAATTTATTCATTCATTGTTGAAATTATTTCTGTACTGAATTTTACATGTTTCTTAAACTTTCATTTGAATTTTAGACATCAGTTTATGAAATTTCTATTTTTAATTCACTGTTTTATATTTTTAAACTATCACGAATCGCTTTTTCATTTATATCCTTTATAAAGTTTTAATTAATACCCAAAACATAATCTTTATTATAGAAAAATATAAGATTAATTAGATCATAAGAGCTTTTAGATAGAAGAATATTATAATATGCCAAATTATGATTTACAGTGTAATAAACACTAAAATAAACAAAATATACAAAATGAAAATTTTGATGCAATATAAAGTTTTATAAAACGCTATTAAAACTTATATTAATAAGGCAATCAGATCATACATTAAATATAATATCCAAATTTGCTTTGAATTTAATTCAAATATAAAGAAAGAGATTGAAGCTTTATTTGTATTTCAATTCCATGATTTTGGTCTGTTTTTATTTTTATTTTTTTAGTATTCTATGTTTAATTTATATTTTTTAAAATATCGTTACAAAAAGAATTTTTTTAGTTATTATTGTATTTTAAATGTTTTATGATTGATAAACAGCTGAAATTCATATAGATTCTTTATTGATTTATTAAAAAAAGAATGTCGAATTAATAAGATAATTTATAATTGAAATTTTTCTAAATTAATATAATTTAGATAGCTAATAATTTAAAAATTGTTTCAAATGCCATATAAATGTACTAATAACAATAAACAATCATAATTAATTTAGCAACAAATGTTTTTTTCACTCGATATGAGTATATTAATATGCTAAATGAAAAAAATTAGGATAGATATATGAAGTCTCAAAAATACTAAGGTTGTTTGAAAAAAATCAACTTACTTTTATTTTTCTGTTTTACACATAATATGTGTAAGAATTGCCAACTTTCAATCATAAACAAAAAAGTGGACAATTAAAGTATTGCTTGATGTATCTTTTGTTTTCCAAACATGTAAATGCTGGTTTATGAATACAGTAAATTCAAAAAATCTGTGTTGTATGGGCCATCCTGTCGTATGGAAAATAAATTAAAACTAGAATTATTTTGGAATATGTTTATTTAATAAAAGGTCTTTCAACAGAGAAGTAATCATTTTAAACCAATAATTTAACATTTCAAATCTTTATACATTCATCAATTAACTGTTTTCGATAATAAAAGTCAAATAAATTTACTCTGATGCAAAAATTCTATCAAATGCAATAATAAAGTATTTATGCGATAAAAACCAATTAATCAAAGTTTATATCTAAAAAAAGAACAAGTTATCAATTGATTGACGATTTAATCAATTTTCAAATTCCAATTGACCCAAAACAAGAATCAGTATTTTTTTTGAAATTTTGAACTTTTCAGAATCAATCAAAACATAAAATAATTAAAATGATATTTTTTGACTTATTTCTTCATGACTGAAGAATTCTGGTTTTTAGGGCTAAATCGTGTAAACACACTGTAAAAATAGAATATTTATTAACATGTTTTTAGTTTGCCATTTTACACTGTTAAATAAATTATTACCTTTTTTTCAGACAACATGTAATGTTTTAAATGTTTGTATTAAATCACAAAAATTAGCTTATGATTGATTGATAAATCTCATCAAACTACTATATTAATTTTAAACTAAAACTTAAAGATGGAAATATAGATTTTAAGATTCACATGTCAAAATATAATTGTAATTACTTTGTCGTATTATAATTACGACGATGTAATTTGGAAGTTTGATGCTGTTAGCACTAAATTTGTAATTTTTGTTAATGTTTGTAGTATTTTTTTGTTCAAATTCTTTATTATCGAAGCACTAATTTTTAAATACTTTTCGCTTATTGACATCTTTCAACTAAATATTTTATTATAATGTTATAAATCTTTGATTAAAAATAAAATTAAAATTGAATATAGATGTATATAATTACGTTAAATCTATTCTCACATATTAATAGGTTTATTTTAAATTAAATACATATTTTAACACTATTGGGTTATTCAGAAGAGTTTCCTCTTCTTTTCTGGTCTAGCCGCAACAAAACTTTATTATATATATGATATTAGTAAATTCTGTTTGTTTTGTCTTTTTGCATATAAAAAAATAATTCATTTATTTCTGTGAAAAACAAAGCCATTTTAAATATTAATTTATTGGTTTAATGGTTTTTCGAGGAATATTCTCTACCTGTTACAAAATTTTAAAATGCTTCTAATAAATTTCCATTAATCTTACAATTTTTCAGATGTCATTTTTAAATCTTTTTTAAGTAATTTAATTATATTTAATCTTATTTGTATTGAGATTATAAATATAATTGCGTCACAATGTTTCTAAAATAAAAAATTATAAACTTGTTTTTACCATATTACTTTAATTATGTTATCGGTACTATGCATTGAATATTATTTTGTCGCTCGGTGATGTGTTACCAATATATTTTTAATAAATTGATGTTTTTAGATCGATAATATATTACATTCAACAGTTAACTTTTTAATAAAATTTTTTTAAAAACCTTGTAGCATGTTCAATTAAACAAATTCAATAAAAATAATATTATTAACATTCGATGTATGTAGGATTAGTTTTCAGATATAATAATTTCATTTAGTAAACTTTTAAATGATAATGCTCTTCAAAAAAAATTTCTAGCAAATCACATTACTCAAAATCAAAGGATCTGAGATTTATTAGGTAAATAATAATTTTCATAAAAGAAATGTAAAATAATTAATTTTTTTCTGTAAAACACAAAACACCTTTCATATTTCAATTTTGACTTTATAATTGATCTGAATATTTATATTAATAATTTCTAATGTTAAATTGAATTTTCCTAAAATAATACTACGAAATACCTATTAATTCTAATACAGATATTTTTGAAAAATTGAATTTTAACAAACATTATTTTATTATTGTTATAACGATATAAAAAAACCTAAAAAGTTAGGAATCACCCAAATCTAGTCTTATACCCTTGCAGTAATCACTAGATTTCAGTAATTCATTTTTTTGAAAAGTAATTTTTAAAATAAATTATTAAATACTGCAAATATTGTGGTCTATGTCGAAATTAATTTTTTAATTAGTTTTATACGTGATTTGAAATATGTCATCTTTAACTGATTTAAAATATATTTGCCATTATTACATTAATTAAATGGTGTACTTTAAATTTTATTTGCCAGTTTATAGAATTTTTGCAATAAAAAAATTTAATATTCGAAATATCGGCTATTGCATAATATTTTTTTAATAGTCAATTAAATACTAATTCTATTATAACTTTTGTAGAATAGTTAAAGTAACTTGAATTTTTTTTTCAAATCTGATTATAACTGCTTGATATGATAGCACTTTTATTTATTTTTCATTTGTTTTATTTCTTTTTCAAAATAATTTTAAATGTTGATTCTATGACAAACATAATTGTATTTATACACAGAAGTGGAATTTAATTTACACCAGACATTTGAATGACATTTTTGTTATTATTTTTTATTTTAATTAGTTAACTTTAAAAGAAGAAAATACCAAATAAAAAGCAGTAAAAGAAAAAAATGTTTTTTTAATCTTGTAAATAAGCCTTATATGCTATGATTTTTATAAATTTTTAAATATATTAACAAAAAAGGGAAAGTGTCCCACAAAAAACACAAAAACAATATAAATGATCCTTTATAACATTCGAACGTAATTTTGTGTGAAAAAAAATAAGATATATTTTTATTTCCGAAAATTTTGAAAGATGTGAAGGAATTGTATAATTGGTTTTTTTTATCATGTTAATTTATTAAATTGTGTTTTTTAAATGAAGCTATAATGATTTTGCATTTATTTTTGATAAATATTTCGTAAGACGATCAACCCAAATTTTTTGCCACAAAAAACCTAATTTATAAAAAAAAGAACAGAATTCAATGCTTTCTTCAGATAAATTTTTTTTGTTTGCTATATATATATATATATATATATATAAATCCATTCTATTTTATCTTAATTATTTCATATTCGTTGACTTTTATTAATAGTACAGGAGATCTCTTAGTGTCTCTGCAAATTTGAGGAATTATAAAAATTATTATATGGAATCAGCCGAGACGAGTCAATCAGCTCAATTACAATTAATCCTAGAATAAATCGAATTTAAAGAATTACATTTATCACACCAGAAAAAATATTTTGACAGTGAAGAGAGGAAAAAAGTAACAAAAATATTGACTGGAAAGGGTTTGGCTTAACAAAATATTAATAAAGTTTATTTTTTGTGAATCTATGCTTTATAGTTTTACATGTTGTCCATATATATATACTGTGAGCACAATTCCATGCAATTTCAAAAATTTAATCTTTATTTATGGAAAAATAACATTTTTTTGAAAGATAGCTTCAATAATTTCTTTATTTCTTATACTTTGTGGGGTTTTGAATTTATAGATAGACAAGCATATAAGTTACAAAACATCAATAAAATCATAGATATTAATGCTTAATGTACATTTATATATTTTATTTATTTCTTTAATTTTTTTGTTTCAATCTTGCAAAAAATAAAAACCTTGTGATGACAAAAAAAAACTTCTGTGAAATAATGTGCGTAAATAAAAAGCAACGCTATGAGTTGTAAAATCGTCATTTTAATTTTTAAAAAAGAATTTTAATTTGACACAGAACAAAAATAAGTTGACTTGATAATTACAAAAATAAAATAAATAGCAAATATGATTATGCCATTACTAGAAAACATTTTTAATTTATTGTTATTTTTCTAATATAAATTGTTATTTTTTTTACTGATTATTCAAATTCACTTAGCCATAATAATTTTAAAAGTAATTTTTGAGAAAATTCAACAAGGGATACTGTTTCTTTTGTTTCATTTTTATTAAATTGTAAGCTTTGAACCAAGCAAATACAAAAAAGGCAACCTCAAAATTAAATAAAATACATTTATGAATTTTTTTCAGTCTTATCTAATACTATTCTATTCAATTCACTTAGAACAGTATATTTAAATATCTCATATTCTATTGGGATAAAACCTTACATTTGTTTTTTTTGCAGAAGTAGTCATATTTATGATGTTTATGTTCAATTAAGAAAACTATAAATGTGTTATATACTTTTTTTTGCAAGAAAATTTGTTTCCTGAAAGTAAAATATTTATACATGTTATTTTACGAAGAAAATATTACCAGTCAATAGTTATTTTCTAACAATATCAAAACATTTAAAATTTTAGCGATTCTATATTTCGATTAAAAAATTTTTAAATTAAATAAATTCTAATCGTATTTTTATACAGTAATATATAAACAAATTTTATTTGAGTAAATATTAAAAAAATGTATTTATCAATGAAAGGTAATAAAAAAATACAGTGAAAATTGTAATAAGTCAATTTTTATTGTCCATAAATTTGGTATTCATGTCCGTTCACACTTGAAAAATTGCTTTCCCAGAATAAAAAAATTAGATTAAGAATTTCATAAGTTATGTGCCAGCAATACATGACCTGAAATAGTTCTATGTTATAAAATTGATTTATTTTATAATATATTTTTCTACATTTCATACTAATAATATAAAATTTTTGTATAAAAAGATGTGTTTTTGAGGTTTTTCTTATTGGAAATATTTGGAAAATGGTATAAAAAATAACAATTATATTACTTGCTCTTTAAGTCATTAAAAAGTTCTATATAACACTAATTGAAAGACATCAAATTTATATCCAGTTATTTTCTAAAAATCTATTTTACATTGAAAATTTCTTAGTGTTTTTTACGCCAAAAACTAGAAAGTTTAAATTACAGTGAAAAAACAGACAATCACTAGTCAAGAAGTGTCAAATTGAACATTTTTTCAATCATCCTTGTACATGTACGGATAAAAATTAAAAATAATGGCGATTGTGGTTTAATGTGAGAATGATGGAATAGAGCCTTACCTGAAATATTTTCAACTAAAGAGTCGCAATGAGATCTAAAATCCAATTTCGACGAAATTCGGTGCTCTTTTCATTTATCATTATTTATTCCGTATTTCGTGTTTACATTTTTAAAAGATATAAATATTATGAATTTCTAGATAGGTTTTTTTTTATAAATATTTAAATTTAGCTTTGCTTTAAGAAAAAATATATTTATAAATAAAAACCCTCTTTTACAGAAATTTTGTGTCTCAAGTTCACTCACGACAACGATAACTAAATCCGCTATTTTTTGTCAATTCAATCTATTGATTTTCTTATAACTTATTAAAAACTGAAGTTTTTCCAGGCCTGTTAGTTTGTTCTAAATTTTTGTTATGAAAAACTTTGCTTTCGGATTAAATAAAAACTTAAAGTAAACAAATATTAACTAACAAAAAATAGTAAAAAGTGAAAATAATATACATTTAAAGTCAAAAAATGTATAAGAAATACAATCATAATTATTGAATATTGTATCGTACAAATAATTACAATCATTAAAAGTATTTTAAAATATCATAATTCCTAATTAGGATAGCTACTACCAATAATTTACTGTAAAATATACGTTTTTTAAATTGGGAATACTAAAAATATAAAACTATAAAAAATAAGTTTTTATAATCGTGTTTTTTCTGTTTTAAAGACATTTTAAGGCTAATTCTAATCATAAAAAAGTTTAAAGATATATGTACAGCAACAAATTTCAAAAATATCACTATTTTTTTATCTTCTTATCGGATAATTGGGTTAAATCAAAATAGAAAAGAAAATTAACATAATTTCAGAAACATTCATTTATAAAAATTGTCTACTAATAGAAAATTTTAATTATCTAGAATCAATTTAATTTTCTAAATAAAATCAATGAACTACCTTTACCCATATATTTTGTTGGTAATTCTGAGTATTGCATTGATAATCAAGCAAAGCGCTTTTAATCCAATGTTTGTCGTGCGAGAATAACTATAAAATTAGTAATGTTGACGCCGAGCGGCCAAAACGACCAAAACTTATGCTAATAACTAGGAAAAATATTTTATAAGCGTAATTAATTAACAGTATGATAAATTTGTCTACATTTGTACTTTATTGAAATTCCTATATTATTATTAACGCAAAAATAATTATTTCATGATGAATTTGTTATGCGAATTATCGAAATGCGTTTAATTCTTTCTTATAAAAAATAATATTATAAATGTATTTTAATAAATATTTACCCTTCCAATAAATATATTTTTAATTCATCATAATGTCTTCGAATAACAACAAGTAATTTACTATAAGGAAAACAACTTAAAAAAAGTAAAAATAAAAGAGACGGTAATTATAAATAAATGAAATCAAGCGAAAAATAATACAAAAAATAGTAACATAAATACTATTGATTATATAAATATAATTTTTTCGTGTATTTTTGATTATGAATTATTATGTGGTAAGGCTGGAAGTCGATTCGCTATCGACTAACTAGCTTTGCTCATTTAAGCCAACTTTCTAAATTTAAAAAATATTTATTGATAAATATTATAAATAAATTTTTACTTCTTACAACATATCAAAGATATCAAATGAATGAAACAATAAAAATTATTGTGATAATAAAAAAAAACAAATAAACTTAAATTATACATCGTAAAAACAAATTCGATATCTTCTTTTTAACCAATAAACAAAAAATCAAATACATGTCACTTTTTGTGGTAGGCTCTAAGCCAACAATACTATTTTTATATTTAATGTTAACGAAATTTCTTTTATTTTATTATTTGTTTCTAAGATTTGAAATGATAGTGCATATTGAGAAAAATAACGATAAAAAATGTTTTTTGTGTCTTTTTTTGTTTATATGTAATTTTTTCATTTAAATGTAATTTGTTTTATATATAGCAATTTTTTTCGTATATTTTCAAATGAATTGCATTTTTATATACCTAAAACCTATATATTCATAGAACAGACATCTACTGAAATCAAAAAGTAAATATCATAATAATATTTTACAATCAACAATTTTTGTTGATAAATTTTGTAGGAATAATTTGTCTTTATATTAGTTTTATGATTTTTAATGATATTGTAAAATATATTTTATTGGTTGCATTAAAAATTTTATGATTTTTGCACATATCAATTTTTGATTTTTTTCTCTACAAAAAATACACTAAGCGAATCTGGATATTTTTAAATCTTTTTTAATATAAAAAACATATAAATCTAGTCATCTGCAAAGTAAAGATGATCAGTAAATTATCTTTTAAGACAATTTTCTGTATTATGTAATTTTATTTAGCTTAATTGTGCAAAAAAGTTGACAATTTCGTATCCTTATTTCGAATAAAAATCATAATATAAAAATCACAGAAATATATGTATAAAAAACTTTGAATTAGAAAATGTATATTTTCCAAAATTTTACTTATTGGTATTTAAAAACAATTTAATGTTATTTGTGTTTTATTTTTATTCGCTTTATATGTGACGTTATTTTATAATTATGTTTTTTCTGTCATGTGATGAAAAAACTGTCTTTTATATTAGCTTTATTATTAAAAAAAATATGTTTGATAACGTTCAATTTGTCTTTTTTGTTCCGTTTTTTTAGTGTGTCTGCAAAAAATATAACATTTTAAAAAAATAAAGATTTTTTAATACTATATTGTATTTTCTGCATATATTTACAAAGGATTTATAAAAATTTATTTTTATAATTACATTTTCATGACTGAAAATTGAAGTTTTGTATGTCCTAAAAAAATATATACTTATCGTACAAAAAGACAATAATTTTTTTATTATAAAAAAAAACTAACAAAGGAAAAATGTTTTGATGTATTGAAACTTTTTTCTTTTTATTTGTTTTTAACTACAAAAAAAATTCAATGAAGACACACTGTTTTATACTATAATAAACCTTATACAATTTGTTTCGCGGTTAGTATATAAAGATACACAATGTGTATTTCTTGTAACTTTTACAACAGAAAATATCTTTATTCTTGTTTTTTTATAATATAAATTTGTTTTCTCGTTTTATAGCAATCATATTTAAAAGATATACCTTATAATTAATGCAAATATTATTTTCTTTGATCATATCACATTTACTTGTTATATATTACAGTTTAATTTGTATAAAATGCCACTTAAATTTGCTGTTATTACTACTCAAGATAAAGAAAACATTTTTGTTGCGAAATTTTTTTGTATATACACACAAACACAAACAAAAATATAAATTAGATGTTATTATATTAGTATACTATGCCTTTACTTAAAGAAAATGTTATAACTTTTGTGTAGTATCATAAAATAAAAATTAAACTAGATTTTTTCTGTATTTTTTCTTTTATTATTTACATTGTAATGGAATAACTCATATATCATAAAAAGACACAAATATATTTTTTTCATGTTTTTTTCGTTAAATTTAAGATATTGTCCATTTAAAATCTTATCAGGAGAATTTTTTTTACCTTAATATATTTTCATAACCAGTTATATTATTGAAATTCATGTCAAGTTGTACTTTGCTATAGGGAAGCTTGATTTTGTCCCTGCGATTAATTCCAGCCTAAAACTTTTAGATACACTTATAAAAATTAAGCAAATAAAATGTTTTATTATATAATATATGCAAAGTCAAATTTTACATTTTTTGTGATAAATCATTAATTAATTTTGATTTAAATATCATATGTCATTAATGTAAAATCCAATAATTTTTTTTACGCCTAAAACAAAAAATAAAAATGTGAGGTAAAATACAAAATTTCGTTATTTTTTCATCGTTTTTTGTTTTTCTTTTGAATTTTTTATAAAAATTATACGCAATACGTGTATCTTTTAATAATTTCTTTTATATAATAACCGAATTAAAAGTTTTTTTTGTATGTTTATAGTTTATATACTCATTCCTATAACACTGTATACTCTTTATTGGTATTTGAAACAAATAAACGTATTGGATTTTTTCACAAAGCGTATTCAAAACATCTTTTTTTTGGTAGAAAAAATATTGCAAATCAAATTCTTGGTAAGTGGGTTTTGAAGGAAGTCAAGGTCAGGTGCATTATTCAATATTCAGAAAACTTTAATTTGAGCATTTATATCAATTTTCTAAATAAACTTTTTTGAATTGCCATAACTTAATATTACACTATTTCAAAAAATGTTCCCAAAGTTTCGTAAACTATGAAAAGATATAACTATTCTAATTATTTTATAATCATAAGCAACATCTTTTATTAAAAAATCTGCAAAAAAAGCCAAAATAAAATAGAATAGATTAGTATACGCCTTTAAAAGGGTTTCAAAAACGAAAAAGGTATTTGAAAATGGTAATTTAAACAGATTTTTTACATTAATTTCGGAATTTTACATACTTTTTAATATTTTAAAACAAATCAAAGTTTTTGCAGGTAATTTAATAGAAAAAAACAAATATTTTGAATATCTTCTTTAGCAGCTTGTCGGCAACTGTGTTTAGAAAAATATTACATTTGAAACCAAAATTACACAATTATTTAATATTAAATATTTGAAAATCAAATATGAAAATATTTTAACCAGCTATTAAACAAAAAAAACAAAAAATTACTATATTCGCCATTTTAACAACTATAATATAAATAAATTGAAAGAAAAATAAGATTTTTGTGCAAGCATAATGATAATATTGTACAAAATGGTTTTGGATTAATCTCGAATAAAATTTTATAAATAAAATAAAATTTAAATGAAATTAATACAAAAAATTCATGTTCTTACAGACTTTGAAATCACAATTTTTTAACAGTATATAGAAACTAATGCAAAATTTATATTTTTAAAATAAAAGTATAACTAGTAATTATGTTCGAAATATTTTTAGAATAATTGAATGAATAGGTATATAAACATACAGAAAATAAGGTGGAAAGTAGGTATGCGGCCTGTCTTTCAGTTTTATTCAAGCAAAAAACATTGATAAGTGTAATTTGATGATCAAAATGATAAGATTGATATAAAATATGTTAACATAAATCATTTTTTTATTTTTTGATTTTTTTACTAAATTATGTATCTTGACGTTTAAAAATTTAATATAAGTATTATTTTTATAGCAATAAAAGAGACTGTTATTTTTCTAAGCAATAATTATTATGTATTCAATATATTAACCTAGACTGATTTTCTTGATTATTTTGATCATTCATCAGTTAAATATCAGAATCAATTTATTTTTATTCATCGTAAATCAATAAGGAAAAATGCGTATTATAGTCATGTTTAACGAAAGTGATTTATTTCTTTCAACGAAACCCTTTAAATTTGTCATTCCTAAAACATTTCTTTATATTTTTTTAATTTCTATATGCACTTTTATTTGGTAAATTATCATTACAGTGTTTTTAAAATATTTCTATAAGTTTTTGTTGGGTTTTTTAGAAGAATCTATATTAAAATAAAATGTTTGAACTCTAAAATTTATATGTTATATGAAATTCTAAAACATTATACAATAGCTTCACTATTCACATTATTATTTTTTTGTATATTAATTTAACATAATACTAATTAAAATAGTTTTTTGCTGTAAAAGCCACTTCAAATTGTTCACAAACATATCTATCGCACATAAAGAGTTATAATTTTATACTTTCCCTTTTTTACGCATTACATATAATAAAACAAGATTGTGCTATTTCTAATGTTTTAGACTGATTTGTTTATTTTTTATATATTACACTGTCACAAATACAATATGTGACATTTAATCTATGAATGTTTATTAAAAATTGTTGTGTAAATACGTAATATATTGTTTAATTAATTGTTGACTTTAATTATTTATTATTTATTAAATAATAAATAATAATCGGAATTAAATGAAATATTAGATTAAAGATTTGATAAAAGATTTCAATCTTTAATTAAAAGAAGATAATTTTTTATTGTGATAAATTAATACAATTTATCAAATAAAAATATTTAAAGGATGAGAATGAAAAACTTATGCGGAGAATAAATCCACATTTCAATAAATATTGTATGAATCAAGTCCTCAATATTTACATACACAACTCGGAAAATATATAAAAATTGATAAAACCTACCAAATTTTGCAATAATTTTACAAATGTTTTAAAACTTTATTTATATAATAATAAACATTAGATATCAATATTTACCAGACATATAATGCTAGTTGATGTAGATAAATCCAATAAATTTTATAGATCATAAGATCAATGGTCGATTTTGTACTACAAACAGCAATTCTAATAAAATATGTATTATATAATATCTTTGTAAAAAGGCAAGACAATTTAATAACCTAAAACCTAAATTTTTTCAAAATTTTTAGTCAAAAAGTATTCACACCGTAAATTTTATGAATTGTCTTTTTTATAATAGTAAATTTTGTTTTACACAGATATTTTTGTAATTGGTTTTTTTGTAAAATATTATTTTTTTAAAAAATGTAATTTTCATAGAATGCAGATTTTTATAAAAAAAATGCATTTATGGCTGTCTTTGAAATCTAATACTATTTTTTATGTGCTTTACATTTTATTTATATTAAAATTTCATTAACAGCAAAAATATCATTTTTGTATCAAATCTATATAAAAAAAGATCGATGTATTACTAAACCATCATTTGAATATTTTTTATTGCTTTATCATCTTTAAATGATAGTTTTAATTTTTTCCAAAAAAAATAAATAAATAATGATTTTTTATGACATGTATGCTTACAGATAATATTGATAGAAATGAGACACCAAATAAATATCTATTCGCAATTAAAAGCCTTGAATTAGCTTTTAATAACTTATTTTGTATTTATGTATGAATTTTTACATTATTTAACAATATAAATACAAACGATTGTTTTATAAATTGCATTCAGGTTAGAATTTTCACAATTCGAAATGACTTAGTAAATGGGTGTTTTATACCAGCGGTGATACATTGTTGCGAAGTGCAAATAGAACGTAAAGTAAAAAGAAATACTGCTAAAAGAACAATGTTATTTCGAAATAATTGGAGTCGATTCCAGTGTTTCTTCTTTATTTAGATTTTGGTAATTCCTATTTCTTTGCTTCTGAATTATAAACCTATAGGGCTCGAATTGGCATTTTTTTATAGGCAGCAGTAGAGATTTTTGGTGGGACTCGGTAGAAAAAGCGAGGCAACAATTCCTAATTGGTAATCAGTATTTCAGTCAAATACATGCTCTACACCCGGACTGTTACCAAGTCACTGTTGTTATTTGGGTAATTCTATTTACCACAGAGGGTTTCAAATATTTTTAGTACAAACAATTATATTAGGATAATATGATTACAATTATATTTTGATTAAAGAGAATATTTATTTCAATTGTCACTTTGTCATTGTAATAAGTGTATTTTTTATCATGTTTTTTCTATCCATATTGGTATAATACCGACATGTACCTTTACAATTCTTATTGGTATCAATTACGATAAAAATAGTATAAATATGTATAATAAATGTTTTCTTTCTAATGTTCTAAACACGACTTGTGAGTTTTATCTATAAATACTTACAATATGATTTTGAGAATATGAGCACATGAAATTAAATAGTTTTCATCTAACAGTCGAAAAAATCTATACCGAAAATAACAATAATTAGTTATTTTACTATTTATAGTAAATTTATCTTAATATTGATCTGATTGCTGCTTATCTTTGTGCCTAATTTCAATATCTACCGCATTAGAAAATTTTGTGAGACCGTTCAAAATCGCAAGAAAATAAAATTTAAAACATTAAATAATAAAAAATTATATTTTTTTAGAGCCAAATACCTTTCCATCTTTTATATGAATGTTGTTTTATGTAAAAACAAAAACTACTTGATAAAATTAAAAAAATAACCATTGAAAAATTGGCAAAATTTATTTGATTTCAGCTATTTTATATTTCTTAAACATCTAATTATGTTATATATGATTTATTCTCGCATAAAAAATAAATGAATGTGAAAAATTGGTAAATATTAAATATAAAAAAATTAAATATCATTGCAGAAACCAAAAAGCAACAAATATATATCATTTAAGTTTTTTAAAGTATACTTTGACCCACGGCGATATTTTCTTGCTATAAATGTTTTAATATTATATGATCTAAAAATTCGTTATTCTAACTTAGAGGCTTTTATTTGATATTTTTTCACTCAACATTAACTTTAATTCCGTTTTACATAGTCTTTATTAGTTTTTCAAAAGGTATAGATGTAAAAGTTTTATCTATGCTATTCAATCATAAATTCTAAAAAATAAATAAATTGTTTTCATTTTTTATCAATTTTATTTTAATATGATGAATTTTTTATATGATATTGATTTATTTTTTAAAATGTGAAAAAACGGCAAATGATGGCTTTTTAATTATAGAAAAGCATACCTTAGTATTTAAAAATAATAAATTAGTTCTAAATAAGTAATTTGATAACTTGATCTTAAATTTTTATTGAGGAGGAGAAAAAAGTTGATTTATTATGAAAATAAACAAAAGTGCAACTTTAATACAATATCAAAACAAGTATTCAATTTCTTTCCGTTTTTATTTTTTCCAGAAATTATTCATCTAAATACAGGATAGAGCATGTACATTTAACCATGTATTAAAATAAGTAATCTAAAAATGAATCTTTTATTTTCAAATATTATGCTGCCTTTTATATAATCGAAATACAAAAGATAAACTAAGTTAAAAATATGTTTTAAATGTTTATATTTTATTCTTTAACAAGGTGGATTTCATTTTATTTTTGTCAATAACAGTATATTGAACATCAGACATTTTGACTTTTTTTGTATTTTTTTTATAAATGACTTTTAAAACTTATAATGTAATTCTCATATATATCAAACATATATCAATACATATTGATATTCTTAAATAGTTATTTTACTAATGGATTTCAAATATAACTATTTAATTAAATTTATGATCTAAAAAAATGGAAAAAAAGTTCTTTCAAATAAATAAACTAATTATATTATAGTAAAAAATCTAAAAACTTAAGAAATCTTTTTTTATATAAATTAATAGATTATTTATCTTCAAAATCTATCTTATTTTGATTGATATTTAAAATTAATCTCCTCATAAAAATGTACTTTTTGGAATATTTTTTATTTGAATCAAGTTTCGTCGCTATAATAAATTTAATAAGCTTTTTTAAGATGATTTTATAATATATTTGCATTTAGTTATTTTGAATACATGACAGTAATCAATATCACTATAGCAGATGTCTTGTGCTTTGATTTATAACATTTTTTGTTAAAAACATGATAAGCGCATCGAATAAAATATACTCATTTAAATTTTAAAAAATGTAGAGAAAGTAAAATAAATTTGCTTTTTTCATTGTACTTTTAATTATGTAATTTTAAAAAAATTATTGGTTAAATTAGTCTCTATAATATTATTATATAAATGATGATACATATATAATAAACGTATCATCTGTGGGAAACCTGTTCTTATAACGTGGATTCTGCTTAATCAGTGATAGTCAAACAACAAAAATCTTAATTAAAAAAATGAATGAAATAAGTCTAGAAGATAAAAAGCGATTTTATAGTTTTATGGTTATCTAGTGTTCATTAAAAACATTCAACAGTGACTAATTTTCCATATATAATATTAAAGGTTCTAATGTTATCGCATAACTTAAAATCTTAAATAATTTAACGAAATTAGATTATTCACATTTTAATATTGTGTCATTAAATATATTAAAATTTTATCAGCAAAATATATTATAATGTCATTTAATATTTCAAAAATAATCATTTGATATTGTATATTTTTAAAAAAATTGTAAAAAAATAGAAAATTCAAAGTTAATTTGCAGAAATACATTTTTTTGGTGTAAATTATTTAATCCTCTCAAATTTTATCATTCTAAAATTTTTAAAAATTTTAATACAAAAAAATTAATAACTTTTCCCTAAAATATAAAAAAATTAATTTTTTTCACTACTAAATTCTTTTAATTTAGAATTTTAAATTATATCAAAAATATAATTAGAGGTTTTCAAGGCTTTTTATCATCAAATATGACCAACCTTGTTGTTTTAAAACAGAAAACAAATCTTAAACAAAATAAAAATGTTTTAGTTTGGCTTTTGAACTATCTAAAATTTACTGATAATTTTTTCTGGCATGATTTTAATGTAGATTTGAATAAAAAACTTACAAATAACTATTTCTTTTGTTATTTCATTTATTTTTAAAACAATATGCTATATTAATAATAATTCATAACTAGAAAAATTACGTTTTCAATAATTAAATTATGACATGAAAAAAAATAAACTTAAATTGGAAGTTAAAATAAAAATTATCTATATAATGTTTAATAATATTATAATCTAACATGTTAAAAGCGCTATTTATATTTTTGAGTGTATTTAGTTTTATTTTGGTGCTTTCAACGCTTATCTTTTGTTGCTGTTTTAAGTCTAGAGATCCTCAAGGATATCAACATCTAACACATTCAATTTCAAATGTTTTTAGAAACGTTTGTAACTCGTTATGTTCTTCTAGGGAAAACGAAGAAGGTAATCGTTCGGAAAGAGCAAATAATCAGGAAAAAAGGACCGAGGTATGAAAATAATCGAAGATATTCATTTTAAATATATATAATTAAAGATTTTATAAAGTTTTGTATATTTTAAAAAAAATTCAAGCTACAATCCAATTGATTTGTTAAATGCGATTTCGCCATATTGTAAATTTTTTTATAAAAAGTTTGAACACCGAATTGTTTTTACTATGTTACAAAAAAAAGAATATTTTTTGCCCATTTTATATTAAGTCTTCCTATTGTTGTAAATAAAATTCATTTGTTTTTGTTTTGAAATTATGTTTGTTATTTCTTGTGAAAAATTCCATGGATATTATATTGCAGCAAACAAAAAATTATAATTTATATAATGTAGATCTAGAAATCTCATAAAACAAAAAAAAATATTTGCATACAAATCATTCCCTGAAATTAAACAAAAACAAACAAATATATTGTGAATAATACAATTGAAATTTTTAGACTAAATCATTTTATTAATAATAAATATGTATTTGTTAAGTTTAAAACGGTATATTTTATCATCTAAAATATCTGAAATACTTTTTTTGATTTCAAATTACCAATTTTATCCATTTTAACTTGATTCACTCCTTCAAAGAAATAAATTTATTAAATCGTTAACCTTTTTGAAATAAATAGAGCAAACCATATTACAAATCATAAAAATAAAACCATTAATGATACCTGTTGGTTATATTAGTAAATTTTTTTATATTAATTAGATGACTAATAACCAATTGCAATTAAACAATTTAACTTTTTTAGTTGTTATATATGTTATTTCAATTCGATAATTAATTTTTAAAATTTTAAATTATTTTTTTCATATAATTATTTATAACATTAAATTATTATACTAAGCATTTAATACTTTTTTCATTATAAATTACCGGAGTTTTGGTGCCCACAGAATATTACAAATTTTTATTTATATTTTTTGATAATTTGTTTGTTTATTATTTCTTAAATAATGTCTATAAAAATTAATCGTTTAAAAAAGAAAAAATTTTTACCATTTTTATTTATAATATTGTACTTATTTTCGAACATGTTTTCAATAAAAAAATTCTTAATTTTACATAATTCAAAAATCAATTCCATCAAATAAACAAAATTAAATTTTAAAATATAAAAAAAATTGCTCACTGAAAATAATTGTAACTTTACAACTACACAACTACACAAATCTCATTATTTTCATATTTTTATAATGCTACATAATTTTTCTAAGTGATAATACTGGCGCACAAAAAGCAGAAGCCTAATAAGTACATTTTACTTCAAATAAAAAATAAATAGCAATTAAATAAATGTATATACCTATATTGTCACTGTGCAGAATAAATTCTTATCGTAGATTTTTTGAAACCTTGTTGATACTGGATAAACTCAAATTATAAGAGATAAACGACTATTCGAATTTTTTAATTGCAAATTATATAGCTAAACCGTTTTTTGTTTTATAAAAATAGAAATTAAAATATTTTTTTTGGAATTGCACATTTTTTTTATTTGAAATTATTTCAATAAATTTCTTAATAAAATTCACCAATCTCATAGTATTTAATATTAACATCTAAACAAATAAAAAATTTTCATCTGCATTAAAATGTCAATAGATGATAAAAATGAATTATACAATTTTTGGACAAAAAAATAACAAAAAAAATTTCTTTTAAGTTTCACTAAAACAAACCATTAAGTCTGTTTTTTTATATTATAATCTAATAAATGAAACGTTATTAATTTTCAAATTTCAAAAAATTTGAAATGATAAAATAAACAGATATGTTTAAAAATGTTTTATTCTTGTAAATATCGTAAAAATTATAATCAACAAGAACAAAAATATCCTAATAATATTATATTTGGTCACCATATTTTAAAATATACAAGAGCTACATTATATATGACAAAACTCTATCTGTAGTTTTGTATCTTTTGTTTCTCACCATTAAGGTGTATAGCGGTATATTACTTCATCCTCTTAATAGAATTTGCGCGATCTATTTTTTATAATTCTCTAAAACCTAGTCTAGAAAAGTGCAAAAAACATGAACTAAAATATTGCTCTTTTAATATCAAAAATATATATATGCAAAAATTGCGAATATATGATTCTATAAATTTAAATCTTAAAATATATATCTATTATTTATTTTGTTTGGTTTTTTTGAATGTATCGTTATCAATCAAAATAATACATTATACTGTATCATTTTCTGAATTTTGCTACTAAAGATTATAGGTATGAAATAATATGTTCAATTGAGGTTGGTCTGAGGGAAAAATCTTTAATTATAAATACATAAGTCAATTTTTATGTATTTTTTTTCTAAATTTATGATTATACTTTCACAACCTTATAATTGAAGATTTTTTTTATATTTTTATGAAATATGTTAGTAATACATCAGTATTAACATTTTGTTAAAAAATTTATTTCAGTGTCTCTTATAAAAACTGATCTAACAGATTATAAAGATATTATCAACATTTGTTAGTAATTTAGAATTCATATTTGAAAAAATCTTGTTTTCTGTTACAATTCATTTTTAATCTATAATGATTTAAAACTTATTAATTTTCTTAACTTTAAAAATAAAAAAAGTTCAAAGAATCTATTTTCCTGTATTATGTTACCTTCTTTTGTATTTTTTTGATTAATGTTTTCTTCAAGCGTATTAAAAAGGTTTTTTTGGTAGAAAAAATATTTGTAAGCATACTTGATCTATTTGAAATATTATATAAGCTTGGATCCTCAATATATATTTTTAAAAACATTTTTTATATCTTAATTCTTTTTTCAATGTTCGTTTTTACCTTTAAATATAAAATTTTACAATTGTCTGCAACTTTTTTAATAAAAAAAAGACACCACAAAAACAACATATTTCCTTTTTAAAAGGTTAACACGCAAAAAAATTATAAACATATATAGACATGTGTTTATATAATATAAAATATCAAAATAATATGATAATTTTCGCAACTCAAATTATAACGCGATATGGTAAAAATTTTATTTGTAACCTGGTGAATATGAACACCATTTAGCATTATTTATGCGTTGATTTGCTAGAATAACATTATAATTAAATATAAAAATGAAACAAAAGATCATATGATTAGAAGATCTATAAATTGTATATATTTGCAAAAAATGTAATTTTTTATAAGCTTGACATTGTTTATTATATTCCGAAATTCCTATTTTGAATTTTAAAAAAAATAATATTCTTAAATACAAATATTTATATTTCATTATAATCAATTATAAATTAATCTATTTAAATTTTTAAATAATGTATATTAAATACATATTCAAATTTAAACACCGCGAGTATATTATTAAAAAAACGTGAATGAAAATTTACATGAGTTGGATTATCGGGGACGACCTCTCGGTTAGCCGACTTTTTACAACCAGAAGAATGATTAGAAGGCTGAAAAAACATTTAAAACTCTTTGTTTTATTTAGAAGCTTTATTTAAGCTTTTTTATATCAAATTGACTCAATTGTATCATTTTGATCAATCAGCTGTCATAAAAGTCGCCTTTTGATGATAATGCCAATTACCAATATTTTTCACTCATCATGTTGTACATCTCATTTTTATAAGATGTCTGGAAAGTCAAATGTCAACAAGACAAAGATTACAAATACCATTAAGATATCTTTTTTAATAACAATCACTTGAATTATTAATTTTTCATATTGCTAGCTAGCACAACTCATTGCTATCATATATCCCTTAAGATAATGATATTTTTTATTAGACACAAATCACCATATAAGAACTCTGTTTTTAAGATTGAACATATTTTATATGTTAAGGGAACGAATAATATGATGATTTATGCTAGAAAAACCTTTATTTTTTATGAATATTTGATTTTTATAAAATTATGTTTCTTGTTTTCATGGTGGCAACCTAACAGCCGCAGTGTGTATTTGTAAACTATCTTATAAAAAAAAATTATTTTTGTTATAAATTATTATCAATTTTTTGTAAAAAAAGTTACGAAAATATAAAATTTGTCCATTTTTTTATCTTGTTAATTTTTTATGGTAAAAATTTTATTTTAAAACATTCAACAACTGTAAAAATTCTGAAAGTTTGCAAAATAAAAAACAGATTATGCATAACTTCAATAGTATGTTAACGGAGCAAAATATTTTTTATACTTATATAGACATATAGTTCATATATCTTCAAATATCTTTTTTTATTTTAAAATATAAAAATAATATTTATATAGTATTTTAATAAAAAATTCAAAGTAATAAATAAAATTTGTATACGAATATATCAATCATATAAGAGTAACCTTCAATAAGAATCTTTTTTAACATCAATATACATTTAATAAAAAAACTTTTTTATATTGCTTATAATTCTGTTTTTCTGTGTGGTGAACCACATGAATAAAGAGAAGGAGGAAAGCTACATTTCTATAAAGACATCATTATGTTTCACCCGATAATACCTATAAATATTCCACCCACTTCTCATCTTCTTGACGAGTATTTAGGGTGATTCCTAAGGGCTCATATAATGGATGAACAAGGTAGCTGAGGTAACTCAGAGATGTCAAATTAAGAAACACTTAATCGCAGACTGTACCTCGACACAATAATGTACATATAAGATGGGCATATATACTCGTTTATTTCATTATATGAGATTTCCTTAAGCCACTTACATCGACTACCGAATGAATATGGCAGTTATACTGTGTTAAACTTATACGTATTCGTGAACAACTAAAAAAATTTTTTTATAATAAAAAAATATATTTTTCGTGGTAAAATGATATTTATGAAAACAAATGAAAAAGATTTTTTTACTTACAATCGCCAATTTCGATAATCATATTTCCTAGATGCTCTATAATTTTTAAGTTTTTGTGTCATTACATTAGCATGACTTAAAAAACTGAATACTAAACACTGAAATTAAAATGTATTATAATAGTTTTAAAAGCATTTTACACAATTAAATGTATTAAATGTTTTTATTTTAAATTATTATATCTAATTAAAGGGAATTTAATAAATTTTTAAAAAAAAGACAATAGAACAAAAAAAAGTGTTTCTTTTTTTTTAATAAACATAATGAAGTATTTTGAAACCTTTCAAAATTGTTACCAAGCAGAATCATTTTTGTTTTAGCGATTGTATATTTGGGGAACTCAAAATTGTTTTTTTTGTCTGTTTTATAAAAAATTTATGTTTATATTTATTTAGATACTCCCTTTAAATTTTTGCTGCATTAAAAGAAGTGTATAGCAAGTTCTTTGTTTTTTATGTTGTTAAAAATATGTCATTGCTAATTCCTCGGTCTTTTATTGTTAAGTTATAAAATTAGTTATAAAAAAAATTCAATTTTTTTGATTCGAGTGCACATTCCAAAAATGAAGTCTTGTTATTAAAACTTACAAAAAAATATCGTTTTTCTATGCGGATAAAAAATTTTTTTTGTATTTTTTTATTTTTAGGATGTGTACGAAAATTCCGTTTATCTCATAAAACGTAATATTGTGTTTTATTATTGTCATTTTCCTCATTTATATTTTTTCTTAAAAAATGAAGATTCAAATTTAAAAAACATGAAAAATTATTTTTAAAGATGTAAATTGTCTTGATATTTTGTTGTCTAAATTATAACTTCTAATATTTTTAGTGTAAATAGAATCAAGATGACAATAGTTTTACCAGCCAAACTTTTGCACAAAATAAAATTATGTTAAATTAGATATGAATCTAGGGAATTGATTACTATGCAAATTTTTTGCATTTCAAGATATTTGCTATTATTCAATGTGGCTACGTACATATTTTTTTGTATTTAAAAACATTGATCTTAATAATACAATAGAAAACATTACTATTATAAAGATATCTTCTATTTTAAGCTTTAAATTCAGTCATTAAATTTATATTTGGGTCAAATAATTTTTCATGAACACTTTTACACTTGTTTAAATTTATTTTTTAATACTATATACATTAATTTTATTAGAATAATATTATAACATGTTTATTTGTATCTTATAATTTTTTTTGTTTGACAAAAAAAATTTATTATTGGGAAAGTATCTTTTTAAATATATTTTCTTGTTATTAATTTAGGTGAATTCTAATTTTTTTTATAAAATTACGCTTATATATGGATGTAATATAATATAGCGAACAGATTTTTCTAATTAAATGTTTAGATCGATTGTAAAATTGCAAATTGTAAGCCATAGATTTCAGCTAAATACAATTTTAATTTTAAAAAAACTAGTTTTATGTTACAAAACAGTATGCAATCATTATTTATCTAGTTACAAAAAATAAAAAAAGTAAATGATAATTTTGTAGTAGAAACGACGATAAATTAGCCAAAAAAAGGATTAGTTATCGATATAAAAAACCAATAAAAAGATTTTGCTTTATATAATGAATTTTTTGGTTTTTAATAAATATTAAATCATTATATTAAGTATAAAATTCCATTCAAAATTTTATGACCTACCAATCAGAATTAAATGACTTGATCGTATATTTACCAAAATGAAAAAAAAGATAAACAAAAAAAATAATTTTAATTCTTATAACTTTAATTCTAGCGATATATTTTACTAATAATAGGCACGAATAATTATTATATAAAGGTTGATCTGAATGTATATAAAGTGAAAATTTTTGAAATTATTAAATGACTATCGACGTCAGAAGCACCGGAAGTTAAAAGTAATTTAAAAAATCTAAAATCATAATTAAACTCACAAAAACAAATTTTATAGTACTTATTTAATTTTTTTGGTATTATTTTTACAATAATAAATCAATATACACTACTTTGGTTCTTCAAGCTCTATTTTCTTCTTGTTTAAACGTTGGGTGTACTTGATTGTTGATTTTTATTATAAAGAAAGAAAAATATATTTCAAAATACAAAAGAAGCTAATTTAGATATTTTTTCCAATAACACTGCAAGCGAATGTGCAATTTTCTATAAAAATCTTGGATTTTCGATCTTCCACAATGTCATTTTTTTCAAATTTTTGTGCTAGAAAAAAATTCTGTTTCTGGATAATAGGCACTTTTACTTTACTAAATTGTACAAAGAGTTTTGATATATATATATATATAATTCGTCATTTGCACTAATTTTTTTTCTTACTATTTTAATTCTGTCTAGTTTAAAAAAACTAGTTTTAAAAAAAGATGTTTGCAAATATTAAATAAGATAATTTTTTTCTTTTATCCGGTTTTTACAGCATTATATTCAGTAAAGACGGTTAAAGAAATATCTTAATGTAGTTAAAATGCTTTAAATTCAAAATTAAAATGACAAGTATTTTATATTTTGTTTTTGTAATACATTTACCTAGATGAAATCTTACTTTTGCACTTTCAAACATTTTAAAAAATGTGCAGATACACTAAAACAACTGTAATATTAAGAAATTTTTTACTTGAATTATTTAAAAGGAAAATTGCCAATAAATGAACTTAAATCAACCTAAAAATTCCTTTCAAATAAAAATGAGCTTTTTATTGCATTAAAATTGCTGTTCTCTTACATTAAGGTTTACATTTGCTTATTTAAATTTTTTTGACGCTGATTTATTTTAAAATATAAAAAAATATTGAACCGTATATTTAGGCATCAATGTTATGTTAATTTGCAAATAAAAATGCTCTAAAGTTACAAAACTATTTATATAACGTTTTTTGATCAAGATCGAAACCATTTATTTAAGTATTATCGTTTTCTAAAAACCGTATGTTTTTCCATCGCAACAAGTTTCTAAATTTTTTATGAATAAAATTTTTATTTATATAAATACAAGTGCTTATTTGCTTTAAAAAATCATTTAGAACCTAAACACATTTGTGGCACTAATTTTTTTATAATACGATCTATAAACTATTTATTACTGTTATTTATAGTTTTAAAACTGTGTACATGCATTTTTAAAGCCTATTCACATTGTAGCGTTTACAAATACAATTTAATTATTGGTTTTTTTTTCTTGTACTACATTTTTTTTTAATTTTTGTGAATATAAATGTCAGAAATATTAGTTTAAATGCATATGTTGCCACAATAAAAATATATATTATTTTTCTTGCATTATATTTCATTTTAGTTTTTTTAAGTGCTTTTAGTAGTTTAAATATTTTTATCGTTTTTTTTTCTAATTTTTATTAAAATGCATAATTTTTTTAACAACAAGCATAATTTTATTTTTTACATAAATATCTAAAAATGCTTTAAAAAATATTTATGTTGCTTTTGTAAGAAATTAAATAATTTAAAAATAAATAAAGGACATAAAAACAATCAAATGAAATGAACAATGTACAATTTATTGAGAATCTTCTTGTTTTTATAAAGAATATAAAATACTGTTATTTGAAATATGTTTTCGTTGTTTTAGTTGCAGTTTTAATTTTTATAAATTTTTAGAATTTATATTATATAAAAATTGAAAAGTTGCTGGTATATGGAATAATGAAAATTTACTATATAAATATTAACAAGCAACAAAATAACAAAACGTGTAATATTAAAACATATAATTTTTTTGCAAGTACAATTGTCTTTTTTTTATTTACACCATTTTTAATATTAATTGAAATTTTAAGATTTCTTCTTTTAAAAAAAATATTGCAGTAGACCAATTGTCCATGCTAAGAATAGAATAAAGGGATTATAAAAAATAAAATAACTTGCTGCTTAAGTCCGTTAATAGCCATTCGGATGGTGTTGGAAAATATGGACCGAAAACAGCTTTAAAGAGTGTTTTCAAATTTCACCCAGATGCATTCAAGTCAAGGAGGCGACAATAGGTAGATATAATCGAGAGAACAACGGCACCAGGCTGAGCAACGACCAATTCCCAAAAATGAAAAAAATTACATAAAACCCATTAGTCCGTTTTTAATATGTTTTATCAAACAAATATTTTAAATGATTGCCGCAATATATTAAATTAATAATAATTCTGTTAAATTTTCGGTGACGGCGCCTTGATCGTTCATATGTTTTATAATATAAAGACTTATATTAAGTAAAAAAAATATGTTTTTAAATATGTTTTCTTGTTTTTTGAAAAGATTTTTTGTTTTAAAAATTGATATAGAATATCATTTTCTTTAATATTATTAAAACAAACAATAAATAGAGATTTGGAATTTAACCGATATTTTTTAACTAACTGCGTCAAAAAAACAAAAATAACTTAAATAAATTAAAAAATTTTGATAAAAAAACAAACTTTGACATTCGTGTGTTTATAAGCATCTTTCAAAAAACTTTTTAAACACATGCATTGCAACATTCCGAGGGTGACTTAAATGATTGAAGATAAAAGTTGAAAAGTATTTTGTAAATTATTTAATGAATGAGCCAAGGAATTGAATTTGAGATATTCTGATGCCTAATATGATTGATCGGTTTCTCTTTAGAATGTTTTTCATGCATAGTATTAATGGAATGAGCCTTTTTATAGTATTTGGGGAATGCAGTGATATAATATTAGTTTAGTTCGAGTTTGTAATCCATCCTTCAAATTAGGAATTAAAACAAATTGCAAGCAACAAATCCAGAAATTGTTTTCTGTGTATTAAAATGATATGATGTTTTTGTTAAGATTGGTTTTAATTTGCAAAAAAATTCAAATACTTTTTTACAGCTTAATTTATCATATTAAAGTTGATTTTATCTATAACCACTTTGTTTCTGCACTGCATATCAGTAAAAAATTAAGAAATTACAAAAAATAGGTTTTTAAAATTTTTACTTATTTTAAATTGCAATAAAAAAATATCACTTCAATTGACATAAGTTTATATACAAACAATTAAAACAATATAAATCAAGTTTTTTTTATAAAATATATGGAGAAAAAAAATCTTTACTTAATGTATTTCAGCCTTAAAACGCAGCTAACTCTTGTCTTTATCGCATTTATAAAGTTTTCGAAAATGTTTTTGTTGATGGCTTATTTCGTTTGAGAATCAATATAAAGAATATTTAAATGTATAAATTTTGTCTTCGGTGTATATCAGAATAGAAAATTAGTGAAAATGTTCCAATATAAGAGTGTAGCAATAATACTGTGTAGTTATATTATTTTATAGCGGATGTAATTATATTGAAAATATATAATAAATAAGATCTCCCCAAAAGATATTGCACACAAAAACTTATCTGCAAATCGTCGTTTAATACAAAGTTCTTCACAATCTATTTGTGTCAAAGAATGAGCTGATTTTTAGGAACATGAGAAAGCATATTAGTTTTGGCGGTTTATTACAAAAAAAGTGTTAATTAGCCCAACTTAAAGTGTCACGTTCTTATCTATTTTTATAGCACTAAAATGTTATTTTTTAACAATTACAAAGAGCTCGTAGAATTAAAAGTGATATAAATATTACAATTCTTATGACTCTGTTGCGTATGGTTTAAATGAGAAGAATCAGCATTTTATCATGATATACATATAAATACTCATTTACTTGGTAATTTCAACGAATCATCATTTATTTTGCACTTGAATTTTTTAAAAGTTTTGGTTTTTTGTTTTTTTTCTATAAACTCAAATTTTCTCATTTTGATTTCCTTTTTTTCTTTTAAACCGATTAAAATTCGTAATTGATTGACGTAAATACCACACGATACAGCTACTATTATGATGAAGACACACAGATGGCGAATCTGGCGATCCTTCAGGTGCTTAGCATAGCATGTACGTTGGTCGAGCATTAATAAATATAACAAAATGTAAAGAATCAAAATAAAGTTACAAATAAGTTGATGGTTTTCGTACGTTTATTTATTGTTACTTCTTTTATTTTCCTTATGGCACTTCATTCTTGACGACCGTTTTTTTATTGTTTCCGGTAACTTTGTCTGTAGGGCTGTCATGGAAGCTATCTTTACATGCTTTAATGACTTGAAACTAAAAATATTGCATATGAATATTTTAGAATGATGATCACTTGGTTCGTCCACAACTATAAAAATGATTTTTTCATTCTTGTAATTTTTGGATATATTTGAAAAGAATAATCATTTAAATTGCATAATAAATGAAATAAATGTATAAAAACTGATAAAAGCCTTTTAGTTTTGGTATATACAAAAAAGAGAAATTCCAAGAAAATTGGTATAAATTAAACGATTATTGGAAATCTTTGTGAGAAGTATAGACATAAAATTAATTTTTTTGTTTATAGTTAGGGAAAAAAAATTATTTTTTAAATTTTAAGCATGAATCTTTAATTATCTTCGCTTTGATGCTTAAAAAATTTTTTTATTAAAAAAATTAATCATAACAGCACAACAAACCCGCGCAAATTTGAAAATATGAATTCTTAGTGGTATTTTGTATTTCTACATAGAATGTTTAATGGACAAAAACAGAGCAAATTTTTTTTATAAGTGAGAAAAATCTTGTTATATTCGAACTATCAACCATGAAAATAAAAACAGCGGGCAATTCGTTTTTAACATCCCAGCATGAATAGGTAACATCTTAAAAATACACTCGAATCATAAATAAGATTTTTATCTGCTCATACATGTATATTTCTATAATAAATGTATTTTATTGTTTCAGTTAGATCCATTGTCATTAGCATATTTTTCTTTATAAATTAGTGTTTTTCCAAACCAACTATAAATCAATTAATTCATTTTAGTAGCCAAAATTAACGTAAGTTATGATTTAAACCTCACAATATATGCTTATTATTTGTCCGAATTTATTGGGTAATCATGATTTTATGTGATATATGATTTTATAGCATCATTTATGTTCTGCATATCATATGAATTCTATTGCATTGTGCTTTTTCTTACTTTTTAAAAAATTCATTTGAAATTTCGCCACAATCGCTAGTTCGCGTGTTTTCACACAATTGCTTAATTTCTAGAATCGATTTTATTTCTAGACAAATTATTGGTACATATTTTTGATAATATTACAAATACGCGCTATTAAACCAAATTACAAAAAGAATACATTTCTAAGTCTTTGATCACGGCCTTAATTTTATTTTTCTTATAATAAGTGGTTTTAAAAATATTTTCGTCATTTGCATGGTAAAAGGTAGTAGTCTATTTCATAATTGAAATTTTTCAATTACAATTGATTATTTAGAAATCATGAAAATTTACAATAGATATAAATTCTATATAGCTATCTTTTTTTAATTTTCTGATCGCATAATAGTTCGTAATTGTTAAATTCTCGATCATTAAATATGAATATTTTAAATGACTGTTTATTGTTATCTGTTTTATCAATTGTAATAAACATTAAATACAGTATATCACATTCCAAAGATTAATTATTTATAATTTTATGTTCTAACTTAAAAAAATTTGTATCAGATCATATGATATTTTTGAGATTTTTTGTAAAATATCATGTTAAGAATTGAAAAAAAATTAATTTTGTTGATTAGTCACGTTAAAGCAGAAATTCACAAAATAAAACACCGAAAATTATACGATTAATAAAGTAAAGTTTTCTAAATTTAAATTTTTACTAAATAATTTTCTACCATACCCATAACAATGCAAATTTATTTGCAAAATATACAAAATATACAATATAAATTTTATAGTATTAAATTATAATCCTAATTAATCATACTACCGATATCTTCATAGATATTTCAATGTTTCTCATTTCTCTTTCAATGTCCAGATTTTACCCAATTTTCATGCGATACCCCTTAAAAGATGACAACGACATTCGACAGCAATCGACGAGTTTTTCGAGTATTTACATACCGCGGCGTAAGCTTAAATGACCTGCAAAAAATGAGTCTACAAGAATTCAGCGAACTTCTTCCAAGCCAGCAGCGTAGACATTTTAAAAGAGGCCTGCACCCACGAGAAATCGAGTTAGTAAAGCAAGTGATTCTTTCTAAGCAGAAGTGCGTTAACCCTGAGGACAAGCCAGAAATAGTCAATACTTACGCGAGAACAATGAGCGTTGTGCCTTGTTTTGTGGGCAGCTTTATTGGTGTGCACAATGGAAAGGTTTTTGTACCGATCGAGGTTAAGCCTGAGATGATTGGATCAAGGCTTTGTGATTTTGCGCCTTGTAAAAGAAGTAAGGGACATGGTAGACCTGGTGTTGGTGCAACAAGCGGTTCTAAATTTGTTCCACTTAAATAAATTATAAGAGTAGCTTTATTGGATGGTTTTATGATTATAAGATTTTTATATTTGTTATATTTGAACATTAGTTTTTGTTTTGATGGAAATACAGATTTTCGTTCTATGTTAAAATTTTGTTTTTATTCAATTTTAGATTTTTTAAATCTATATTATTATTATATTCTACATAAATGTTAAATTTTCTTAATAATTTTATTCAAAATTTGAATTTTTTATCTTATATTGGACTATTAGATTTTACTTTAATTTTCAACTATCATTTTTACTTACATGTTTGATTTCTTAGTTTTATATTTAATTTTGAACTTTTATTTCAGTTAAATATTTATTACTAAATTTTTTGAATATCTTTTTAAAGGCATTTGTATCTTTATTACTTGCTTACATTTATTCAATACGAATGTTGCAATTGTTAGCCTTTTTATTCTTTTATTTTTTATCTAATCTTTATTATTTATGTAAAAATGCAATGCGATATTGTGATTTATATCATTTCAGTTCAAGAATTATAAGTTTTCAATACTATAAATCTAACTGCACAATGTAAACAAATTTTGATTCATTATTAATGAAATAAATATATTAAAAAAAACTTGACTACAATTATATCTTATTTTGTGGATTAAACTAAATTCAATATACATTGCAATTTTGCTTTTTTATTGTATATAGATTTTTGATGCTTTCAAAAATTTTTTATATTCATAAAAACTATAAGCCAAAAAATTTACAAACCGAAAATAGAGGAGAACTTAATTGATTCGAAAAATATGCTTGATCGCATTTACTATATATTTAGACAATCAACGAATTATTTTCATTTTTCAATGCTTTTTAGCACAATATTGAAATATTCTTTATCAATTCAAACATAATTAAAATTGCTATTATTAAATTAAATGGTAACAAAGAAGTCTTTCCGTCATTTTCATTTTTATAACATTGTAAATATTTATTTACATTAACGAAGTATTTTTAAAAAAAAATATTTTCTATTGTTTAACAATTTTATCAAATTTTTATTCGTCACAGACATCTCTTTATTTTTTAAAAATTCCCTTTCAATCCTCATTCTGCACTACGATTCTTTACACATCTGGCAGTGTTTCCAATACTATCGATCAAGATCAGCAAATCTTTTGAAAATAATTGCTAAAAAACAAGCATTTTCATAGTTCTGATCTTTTTTGTGTTAATTTACAATTATTCAGATGTGTTTAAAAAAAATTTTTATCGTAATATATAGATTGTGTATTATTTATTTTATAAACATAAAAAAAACATTTTAGCTAAAAAAATTATAAAACTACGTTTTATAATTTATTCTATTTATGATATACTTTCCTATCTATAAATATATTTTTACTAATATACTGTATAACTCATTAATAATAAAAAATCGAACTATTTGAATGTTAACTGATTTCTTTTAAACCCATTTTTTAAAAAATACATTTTTTCCGAGAAGCTATTTATAGTAAATCAATTTATTACAAATGATACTTTAAATTTCAGGAAATAAGAACAATATCTTCTTTAATTGATTGATGTTTTATTGGTGAATCTTGACAAATATAATACCAATTAAGTGTAAATTTTTTAAAATATATATTTTTACTAAAAGACCCTTAAAAAAAGAAACAATTTTTATTTATACGAAAATGCAAATTTGCTCAAAGGAACATACAATAGATATTTTAAAGTGTGAAATTTTTTAGAAAGCGAAAGCCAGCCATTAATAAGTAAAAGTTATTTACCACACAAATCATCATTGTCTGCTTAGTGAATATTTAAATACAGGCTTCATCCCAAGTTTTTACCACATAAACAAAGAAGTTTGAATGAGATCATGTTTAGCCTAGAAACACATAATTAGATGATTAAAAAAATCAAGCACGTTTTGATTATAAAAATAAAAATAAAATATTTACATATAAAAAACATTGTGTAAACATAAAATTAGTCTCTTTATTGTATTTAATACTTATAATAGTAAGGTGTAACACTACTGTTTAAACAAATAAATTATTTTTTATTAGCTTTTCAAGTTATGTCATATTGATTTAATCATGCATGTTTACTTAATTTTTTGTCTTTATTTTGATTGCAATTAATCACTACATTTGAAAAAAACATTCTGCGGAGAGCCCTCACTGTTTGCTACGTGTGAATTAGATAAAGAACATATATAAAATGCTATAAAAATCATAAAAACACTTGTAAAAATGTTAGTAAATGAAGGGGAATTTTTTTAGCATTTTTATTTTTTTCCTATAAATATTTTTATAACTCCTGTATATTTCCTATTCTAAGCTTTTTTTGTAATTTCTTCAAGAGTTTTCTATCTAACTTTATTTTCAAATGATAACAATCTCCAGTCTTCAACATTGACATGCAAAAATAAATTTTAAATTTATTTGCTGCATGTTCATCCATAAAACATTATATAGTTTAATTTAATTTTTTTATAATATTATAAAGATGAAAAAAAATAAAAGGAATCTCTAAATAAACATCTTTATTATATTAAAGAAATGAAGCAAAATGAGATTTTTACATGCCATTTTGTTTATTGGTTAGGTGTACAAGACCCGTTTGTTAAGTGTTCTTATAATTTCACCTCTTCCTTAGCAGTTAAGACCTCGGCAGAAACCATAATTTCATAAAATACTCTAATAGTCTTATTTTAGCCAATAAATTCCTTTTATCTTTCTTGCTCTCTTCTTGTTTTTCTTTTTTTTCCTTTACTATAAATTGATGAAATTATAATTCACCCTAAGAGGAATGCAAAGGGAACACAACTAAACAAAAGACAGAGAGCACAGAATCAGTAAAGATAATATAAATACTGGCTTATATAACTCTTCTTTTACTCATTCATATAATTCTAACAGCACTAGGACGCCTTCAAACAACTCAGGACATTCTATTTACGAAAGATACCTACAAAACAGGTGAATTCCTGTAGAGGAATGCAAAAGGTTCATTGAAAAATCACTTCAACACTTTTCTCCATCAATTTTTTAAATCGATATTTTTCATTAATTTGAGTAAAGCATTGTTATATAATTAGTTGCAGAAAAACATGTTATTATATTTACAATACAATATAAAAATAATTATGCCTTTTGAGAACCAAAAAAAATAGTGTTGGAATTTTTTCAACGATCTTTAACAAAATTCTATACAAAATGATTTTATTTCAAAGATATTGTCGCTTTCTATTTAAAATAAAACAAGTTTTTTTTCTTTTTATAAAATCAAACATGACATTTTGATTATTGTAAACAAAAAAAACAAGATTGACAAAAATTCACAAAACTTGATAAATAGATTTTGTGATTGAATTATATTTCGAAATAGATGCGTTTATTTGTGATTTTTGAGCTAAAGTTAACTTAAAATTGCAAATTTTAATGTTAAAAATAGAAATTCTCTTGTAGAAATTAATACATAAAACATATTATGATTTTTTAATGGACATATGCAATGTTTTTATGATTTGAACAGTAATGTTTTATTTTTTTTTGATAACAAAAAAAACCAATAATTAAAGCATCAATATTCAGTGTATTGTCATAATTAAATTTAACAACACTTTATCTTACTTCTTAATGAATTGTGACATATAAACTATTATCTTGACATAAATCAAACAGTTTCCCTAAAGTTATATCTGAAATTGAAATATAACTTTAGAATAGTTATAAAACTCAAAAATTGAAATTTAATACATTATTATATGTGTATCAAAACAAGTGTAAAAAAAATTATTGTTTTGAAGTCTGTAATATGCGAAAGATACAAGAAAATTCCTTTTTGAATAAATATTGTTTAACAAACTACAAATAATCTTTTTCTATTTACTTTACTTATGCGACACCAGCCAAAGAAATCTGGAGGCTAACATGTATAAACCATATATATGTATGTTTAAGTCCTTAACAACACATATATTTTCTTATAATCTTTCATAATCTAATCATTTGTTGTTTATTCACGGTGTTAGGAATTCTGAGAATCGCATTGATCATCAAGCAAAGTCTTTAAAATGTAATGCTTGTCGTGAGAGAATAATTGTAAATCAGTAATTTACCCAGATAAAGACAATTCAGAAAAAGTAAACAGAAAAGAAATGATCATTTTATAAATAAACAAAGCGGATAATAGTGTGAAAAAATTATAACAAAACATTCACACCAGTACTTGTATAGATATTTTTATTTTTGCAATATTTTTAATTATGATTTATTCATTAGTATTCCTGAAAATCGATTCGCGATCGACCGACCAATTTTACACATGGTATAAGAATGATGTTTGTTTAAAAATAGCTTGGATTGGTACTATACTATGAAATTTACTTTTTTAAAGTATTTTAGGTGGTTTGTCTTTATAATAGCTGAATTTTGAATCATAAGTTTCTGCTGTTATTTATTTATTTTATGTATAAAAACGTATTGAGTATTTAATTTATTAGCTATAATACCTTTAAATTGACACATATAGTCTCTTTTTATTAAAAAAATACCATAAATTATATTCCAAAAAATATTAAATATTTTTTGTATAAAACAATCGATATACACCTCTTCCTAACGCATTTATTTGCAGCGAGTTGTGTTTGGTGACAATGTTAAATATACTATTTAAAGATTTATTGACATTTAACTTTATTAACATTAAAAATAAAATCATTTTATCAATTATTTTTATATTATTTCCAGTGCTCCTATTATTTTCTTCTTCTTTACCTGAGATTTTATCTTATGATTTCACATGGATTATTTGAAATAACAGCATTTAATATTGAATTAGTAAAAAAAATAATTACAGTTATTTAAAAGATGTAAACATGAAAACTATATGAAACAGCAATGATAAAATAGAAATGGATATACTTTTTCATATAGCACTAATAAAATTGCGATAGTTGAACAAATTTTAAAGATGAATTTATATAATTCGTGTTTGTTTGAGAAAAAAAGATATATAATGGGGTAGCTTCTAGGTTTATTAAAGTTTATATAAACTGAAATTGTTGATCAATCTAAATGAGGTCTCGTCTACAATTAGCCATACATAGGGTTTATTTCGAACTATTTTTCTTGCACTTTGTGTGGTATATTCTTTATAAGATCACTAAACTCTGGGTTTTTTGAAGAATCTGATTGGTTGCTTCAAATTTCAAGTATTTTCTAATCTTGCCGATTTTGTCCCGAAAAAAGCGATTTTTTTGATTAATAATAGATTTGATGTTTGTTTATATATATATGTTTGTGTGTGAACTTGACTTTTGATTAAAACCAGCACTTTGCATAATATATTTTTTTTTCTAAATCCAGAGGATATTTTTTAATTTACAAAAACTGATAAAAAATATTGAAGCATAGTTAATGTTTTCGCAGAAAAATTACGATTATTTATGATAAATAATATTCTTAGCGCATATATAAGATGTTTTTATTTTGATTTTTTATGTAAATTTTGTGCCTAGAAGATCGGCATAAAATAAGTAAACTAAAATTGTAAAAATGCCATGTAACCTGATAAAATAGATAAATTTTCTTTGAAATATAAATATTTCAATAAACTTAATATTTTATCATCTGTATTTTCAACCATCGGAAAGAAAATATTTTTAAAAAATTCTGTATTTCATTGTATTATAAAATCTACTATCTTTGTTTTCAACTATCAGAAAGAAAATATTTTTAAAATAATCTGTATTTCAATATATTATAAAATCTACTATCTTTGTTTTCAGCTATCAGAAAGAAAATATTTTAAAAAAGTGTTTATATTTGAATAAACTATAGATTTCACCATTTGTATATCCAATCAATAGAAAGAAAAAAAATTTTAAAATTTTCATAGTAGAAATTCACATTCTTATTAAAAAAACAAGTATTGATAGAACAAACAAACAAAATTCTAAAAAGTTACAACAATAGAATATAAACCTCAAATATAATTTATTGATTGCTGACGAGAGGCGAAAACTTCGCACGCATAACTTCAATTTTCTTCAAATTGGCCTCTTTTCGGTTCTTAATTGCCTTCATACGACCCTTATGCGTCAAATTCAGACTGGTTATTTCCAAATTGCTCGGATGTATGAGGTCATTTATTTTCTGGCCGCTAATCGTTTTTTCGCATCCTTCAACAGCCACGGCATAATTCCTTTGGCTTACTTTCAAAACCTTGCCTGTTCTTCCCTTATACTTTCCAGAAATCACCTTCACTACGTCTTGTGTGTTGATGGGAATGCTTCTTATACCGTGTTCTTTGCGGAGCTTTTCTGTCAGCTTCGATGACATACGTCGATACCTGTTTTTTTGGTTCAAGTCAAAGTGGCGCTTTCGCAGTTTGCGGCGGTTTGTGGTGACTTTCGGGTTTAACTTCATTTCTGAGGGCAAATTTTTAATTTCAATTTTCATAGTACATTAAGAATATAGAAGAGAAAAAAAAGTATTGAAGTGCTATTGTATGTAAGTGAAAATATAGAAACCGTGGTTTTTAATTGCATAAAAATTTACTGCATAATTTCAAGTTCATAAAAGTTTAGATTATTAAATATTTCTATTTGTTGTTGATAATAATAAAAACAAGAAACATAATTTTCAATTTAATAGATAGAATAAGTAAAAAAATATTCAAGAAACTAAAAATTAATTTTGAAAAATTTAGAGCCATAAAAGATAAATTTAGTTAAACGTATCTGCATAGAAAATAAATAGTTAACAATTAATTGCAGAATTATTTTGATGTTTTTATTGAAATAGTTTTGCTGCAATTTTAATTTTAAAAAACTTTATAATATAGTCTTCATTAAAATCTATTATATGCCTCAAGTTGCTTATCAACATGTACATTAGAACACAAGGTAAAAAATAAAATTTGAAAAAAAAACAAAAATTTAAATTCTTGTTCTTTTTAATGATTCCATACTTTATGTATTCGCCTTTATTTTAGATTATATAAAATTTTTGCAGATAAAATAAAAAACAACATAAAACTCGATTTTTAAAAATTACATGTAAAGATAAAGGAATAAAAGATATATGATAATAATCTTCTTATCTGGCAAAAACCAGTGTTGTTTTATAAAATACTCTTAATTTCGCATTTACTGTTTTTCAATCAATAGAATCTGCTAAAACAGTTTTTACTTAATTATTGTATAGTGCTAAAAAATAAAAATTAAGTTTTTTAGATATTTTTAAATATAATCACACCTATAAAATTATTAAAAAGGTATCAAACACGATTTTTTGTTTTACTTTAGATTAATCTATTTGTTTGAAATAACTTTTTGAATTACCACTGCTTAAAATGACCTTTTAATCCTAGTTCTATTATTACAACTTATTAATTAAATGAATAAGAACTTAAACTTGTTAACTTTTCATATTACTTGTGTCTTGGATATAAATGTAAAATTAAGAACTCGGTTAATTGGAATATAATATATTTTATTTATAAAATATATGTCTTTCACGACAAATTAATTATTAAATTTATAATACTTAACAATTCATGTAAATATGTAGGTTTACAACTTGAATACTAAAAATATAATTAAAATAAAAGCTTTTTTGTGATTAATATAATGAGATTAAAATCTCGTAGAATTCAAATTATATTTTACATTTCATAATTATTTATTAAATTATTCATCTTGTCATTGAATGATTAAATGTGAGTATTTTTACTTATTACAACTAAATTGCATTGATATTTTAAATGATAACTATAATTATTTGTTTTCTTATTAACTTGGATCAATCATTTTTGCTTAATTAACTATTTATTAGTTAAATATCAAAATCAATAAAATTATAATTTTGTGAATCATTTAGATAAATATTTATGTTAATTATGTTTCACGATAATATTATTTAAGCTTTTAGAATTAATCACAGTGTATATGCCAAAACAATCACATACAAAGTTTCCTAAAGAATTATAAGAATCAAAGAAGCAAAATAATACAGAAAATTTGCTAGAATTCAAATACCTGGATTAATTGTCTAATAAAATTTATCTTTCAATCGCTCTAAAATAGTTAAAAAGTTTTAAAAAAGTTAACACCATTACTTATTATTTTATTAAGTTGCCTTAAATCTTCCTGAACAAAAAAAAATCTTTCTCACAACAAAAAGGATATTTACTAAATAAAAAATAATTATTATAACTCAATCCCAAAATATCATGTGTGTTGTAAATGTGGAACCAAAAATTTATCGTAATTGATTTACCTAGTATGATACTGGTTTTTTTGTTAACTCTTTTGTAACAAAATTAATTGAGGAGATAGTTCTTACCGAAGAAAAGGTATTTCTAATAGGGTTATTTTTTTTAATTTAATGTACAGTTTATAAAGAACTTGGTACATTTATGGATTGATGTTGTTCAGCACCATATTGATATTCTAAAAATATCTTTCCATGCTCTGAATTGATTTATCAGCAACTTTTCAAAAAAGGGTACGTAAAGATACATCTACGCATAATCCGCACCAGATTAATCGGCGAAATGTTTTTTTTTATAATTTCAAATTCTTATCATATTCTAATTTCAATGAAATTTATAGAATATGTTAAATTCAAATTAGTTGAATATTATCTACAACTATATACCAATACAATATTATAAAAAAATTAAAACGACATTATTTTTTTCTTCAAACAGAGCAACGTATTTGATAATTTGATCTTATGAACAATAATATTTTATTGAAAAACATTGATTATTATTTTTGACTCGCAAAAATTTAATTTTTTTTGCAAAATATGTTTCTTAAGTGATTCATATAAAAAAATCTTTAAAGGTGATTCGGACCATTTTATTTTTTGATAAAATTGTTTTAGCTTTTAAGACTTATAATTTTACTGACTTTGTTATAATTCATCGATGTAAAATTCGTATAGTATTCATTTACCAGACGTCATAAAACATTCAATATTCGCTTAATATTGACTAAAATAAATTTTATTTAGAAGACTAATTAAAAAAATTTCAAAATTATAATTAAAAATTTTTTTACTTTAAAACAACTCATGCTCGAGCGATTAAATATATTTTCTATAATTATTTATTTTCATATAAATTTAAAATAAAAAACCTTTAAATTTATGGAAAAAGTGGGTAAAGGGAATTTTTCATTGCTTTTTAGCATTTTTAAAAGGTATAATTGCCTGTATTAAAATCTTTTTATCGAAATAAATAATATTTTGATTAATTAACTTCATAAAATTTTCAACAATTAAGTATTGCTTTATCAAATACTATTATCTGCATTTTAAATATCAGAATGCATATTTTTTTATTAACATAAAATGGTAAATTAACTATTGAAAAGTTTTTATCATTTTTCTTATCTAATATAATAATTGTAAATTTTTTTTCTGTCAATATTTACAAATTTTACTTTTATAAACAACATTTTTTCTAACAAAAATTTCAATCTTTGTTAAAATCTCCCCTATTTTAGTGTTTTATATTTAAAATTTAAAATCATCTACATTTCCATGGCTAAATTTTACTTTACCCAATAAATATTCTTAATTAACAACCAAATACAATTATAAATATCAAAATTTATATAATTGCTTAATTAGTTTTTTTTATTTTCAATTTATTAAAACTTTAAATAAATATTAATTTTTGATAAAAACATTAGAAAAATTACAATCAAATTATTTAAATGTTCTAAAAAAATTAGAATACCATATAATTATAATTTTATATGTTTTTTTAAAAAAAGTAATAGCATTTGTTCACTATTTTTTCAATAATATTGCATTTAAGGTCTAATATATTTTTTGAAAAAGATAAAATTTACATTTTATGCAGATTTAAAACAATAATTCTGTATCAAAATCTATTTTTTAATTAAAATAATAGAAAAGATTATTTTATCGTTCTTGCTAACTTTGTCGAAATCGATTTGTATGACAGATCACTTTTTCTTTTTATTTATAAAGAATTTATAATTTGATACAAGATTTTAAATATTCTTTCTTTTTATTGGCAATTTTTGCCTAATAAATAATTATTTTAAGATTAACTCTCTTGTCAATGACATGATTATATATTCAAAAAATATCAATATTACAAATTTTATCTAAACATACAGTTTTTTCATATTTTTAAATCTTTGGTATTTCAAAGTTACCATCTTTGTATGCAGGTTTACAAAACGTCTTATCAATTTTACATCTTTTACAAGAAAAAAGCTAAAATATCTCATTTCTAATCTTATTGAAATTTTTGATAGGAATAATATGATAGAGTTGCATTATTTTATATTAAGAAAATATAAATAGAATTTATGGGCACCAAATTTTTATTATTATAAAAATTTTTTGATGGTTCTCGTGCTTTTTATGGAAGAATAATTTAATCAAAGAAATGAAAAAAAACATCTATAGTAAAAGCATTTATGATAATTTATATTACAAAAAAAACAATATTTTGGTTTTTATCAATTTTATAATTTAATTTAGAAATTATATTTTATATTTTTGCAAGATTTTCATATTTCGCATGATAAAATTTTTAAAAAAATTAAATAATATATAGCATACTATACCATTGTTTGCACATAAATACTAAAAAAAACTAAATGAATGTAATAATGCAACCGTTTATTATATTTACTCTATGTTAATAAAAAAAATAGACACAAACATTTAAATTGGCATATTTGGTTTTGTTATAATTATCTTGTATGTTTTACTTTATATTTTCAAAATTTATTTTATGGATAATAAGATTTTTTATATTTTAAAAACTTTGAACAACAGAAGCGAAAATTTTAAAAATTCGGGGAAGAATATCTATAAGTAATATATACAATAAAAGATATTTTGTGCCTATTTAAATTTTTTGTATATCTTTTTTTGATCAATTATATAATCAATATTTTGAATTTGTAAAAGTTATAAGGATTAATTTAATTTTCAGTTTTTCACAATATCGAATAGAATATAAAACAATTTTTTATAATAAAACGTAAATTGTAAAAGATTGAGAAGGCTAATGCTGAGTTTTGGTATAATCTATTTCTGAAATATGAATATACTGCTTCTTATAATAAAAATTGTTTTGAAAAATATAATTATATAGCGAAAAATCAAATATTTTTCGCTTTCTTAGCTGCACTTTCCTGATTTCTGTTCTTGGATTGTAAAACATCCATATCTCTTATAACACCTGATGCACATAGGTTTGCTAAAGATAAAGATTGTCATTATGACAGTTCAACATATTTTTTAGTATGCGATAAGGTTTTGAAGTAAACCATAGTTGGTGATTGGTCCGATAATGAACACACTGAAACAGCCATGTTTCATGTTGGCTATTTATAGCCAGTTAGTAAATAAATCATATGTGCTAAAAAATCTACAAATAATAAAGATGCTTCTTTATCTTCCTCTGTTACTACCGCACTTCCCAACCCCTGTATTTTTTTATTTATATTTACGATTGACAATGATTAAAAAAATAGATATTGTAAAAAAAATCTAGTGACTAGAGAAAGGGCATTCTTTCTATCTGAAGATATATTTATAGAAGGTTAAAATGTTTTTATTAAAGTTCTATAGTCAGAATTCATTTTCAAAATAATTAAATTTTAATGATACACAGTTTTTGAAAAATTGTTTGTTAAAATAACAGTGTTTTAGTACACTATTAATGTATGAAATTTATTTTTAAAAATGTTTAAGTAATTTTTTTATAAAAAAAATAAAATACGCTGTAACACGAAGGTTTCTGTTATATTTTAGAAAATATAGCACAATATTGAGCTCATTCCTTGAATTCTTTGAGAACATATTTTTATTTCGCTCGATCGTATTCCTTCTTAGACGCTTAAAATGTACTTATAATAATATTTTATAAACTATTTTTTGAAAGCATAAACTATTCACATTATTACTATGCTTGATTTTTTTCTGGTTTTTTCTTAAAAATATAAAAATAATGTAAGAAAAATTAAGTAAGTAAACCAAACAAATCGTAGAATAAAATGTCATTTTTGTGTTAATTATAACACAAAATTCCAAAAGAATAGTGAAGATTCACTTTAAACTACTAAATGGTTTATTTATTTATTTTTAATATTTTTATCAAAAATATATTCTTTAGTTATACCCTAGACATTCCAATAATTGATATTCTATGAAAAACAATTACAAAACTAATAAATACTTCAACACATTGGAAGTTGATGGAAAATTCGACTAAAATAAGATAAAAGAGGACACTTAGTCTCATCATCACACAATATTTGAAATTATTTCAAGTCAGGTCACATTCCAAATACAATTCACCACAGTTATGTATAATTTTTTGCGTCATCGTGACTTTTTGGTACAAAAATGTTATCACTAATTACAGCTAGGGTTTATAAGAAATTCTAAAATCTAATATGCTTAACTAATAATTCTAAAAATGAAAAAAACTTAAATATGAAAATAATATAAGCTAAAGTGAAAAAACGAAAAAATGGAACGTTGATTTACGAAATCACCACTTGTAATTACTTATAAAAACAATTCGCAGGAGTCAAGGAAGGCGCAATACATATAGCAAAACATTGTTAGTTATAATTTTATAAAATAAAATTCATAAAAAAGTAAAATTTCGGCATTTTTCAGAGCATTTCACTAATTTATGTTTTTATTGTAGCTTTAATAACTATTCAAACAAAAAAAATTAATCGGATATGAAAACCATAAAAAAACCTATTGAAGAAAATTTTAAAGGCAAACTTACAAAAAAACAAGACCTGTTCTATGCTCAAGATTTTCTAAATGAAATTTAAATACTGCTTTGTACGTTTTTAAGCCAATTTGTTTTCGAACTAAAAAATGTAAAATTAGAGCCTTAAATATTCTGCAGATGCGTACATTCAAAGGTTTGGTGCAATAAAATATAAATTGATTCTAAATAACTTGGAGTAGCCACAAAGGTATAACGATCTGTAAGGCAACATATGGCTTTCCTATATTAAAGATTTGAATATACTGAAATTTTGTTTTGTTTTAGCCTACAGAATAAGGAGAAAAACAAACAATGATCATTTTTCTAAATAATTTTTAAACGCGCATAATGTTACTGAAAAACAATTATGTTACGGAACAAGACTATTATAGAATTGTTGTGTACCTAGTTAATTAGCGATTACTTACATTAATGGCCAATCGGAATAAGAAATTTCGGTGAATTAGATATTTTATTAATATTTTTAAAAGATTATACATACAAAAACAGTTTTTTGAAATGAGAAGCTTAACAAAATTGTTTGTTTTCGATTTTTATTTTATCCCATTGAAGTGTGTTATAGAAGTTGTGATTGTTTGAAAGATGAAAGGAGGAAAAGAGGATTGATTGAATTTCGCAAATAATTCTTTGTCTGAAAATCGGGACATTAAATCATTACATTTGGCTTATTTTTCCTTTTGTTTTTTAAAAAAAGCAATTCAATTAACACCAAATATTGCGATATAATGAAAGAAGTCAAAATAAATATTATGAAAAGAAAGAATAAAGAGAAAACTAAAACAGAAAAACCAATATTTTCATATGAAATCATCTTTTTCTACCTGTTTCTCAAACCGTTGTGTTTAAATTCAGTTGAGATAAACACCATGATTTTCTTTTCCAAGTTTTCGCACCTTTATTTCTTTTTTAATATGCCTATTGTTTCCACCTTCGTTCTTGTTATATCTTTTACCCAATTCCTGTGGAGCAGTATGGATGTGTAATTTGTGCTTAAATGCACATAAAGTATACCATATATATTTATATCATATATATATTCTTTCGTCATTAACAAGCAACTATTTTTATTCTATGTTTACAAAACACTTATATTAATTACCAAGCACAGACGAAAATATTATTTGCATTAGATTTACATTAATTCGCAAGGATTTTGTTATAATGCCTATTTTTTTTATTTCTTTTGTATAATTTAATTTATTTTTTGTTAAGAGCAGAAAATCAGCTTTTCTATCTGCAATCAACATAAAAATAAATTTGGTAAAATAGATAGGAACCTACATAATATAAATTAAAATTTTTGTTATATTTTTTAAGATTAAAAACTTAAAAATTAATTCATGTTTTTTTTCGTATTCTTGAACGCTTTCATTTCTTCCGCATAAAAATAAACGTTATTAAACCTGCAAAATGTGTTATTTCAAGTCTGAAATTATTTATAATTTCTTGGTTTTATGATTTATGCATAAAAAAGAATAAATTTAGAATACTTGTATTTTAAAACCTTTTTATTGATCACAAAACTTTTTAAGATGCCATTTAATATTTTCTATGCAATTACAGAAAATGAAAACGATAAAAATAACCATTTTGTATTTAAAAATTAAAAGTTCTTGTTTTTAAATTTTATGATACAATTTTTTACAAATTTATCTTTGAATTAGCGAAAAACGCTTATAATTTTTTGTTTCATTTAACAAATTTATATAATAAATTATCGCGCCTTTTTGTTTATTTAATTACTGCTTATCAATACTGTTAGTACAATAAATAAAAATGAAAAGATAAAATAAAAAGTTTTTTAATTGGTTTTAAATTGCCCCTCTATGTAATTTTTGGTTTAAAAATATTTTAATTGGTTATCAGGTGATTTTGCCGTTATTGATCAAATTTTGAATAGTCAAACTATAATTATCTATCAGTTGTGGCTACGACTAGCTTTAATGACTGAAAAAAAGCTTAAGTATTGACAGGTATTTATTTAGATGGCGAAAAGAGAAAATAATTATAAAATCAATCCTATGCTAAAAATTTCTTTTTATAAGCCGCTTATTTGTTGATTTCGTTTAAACTATTGTAAAACAACAAAAATTTAAGGTTTTTGGTAATAGTTTTGTTTGCTTATCAAAAGATGTAATCAAATCCTCAAATTTATAAATTCATAATTTATAGATGTGTTAGAAAAAAATAAATAGTTTTATAATACAAATGAAGCAAAAATCATAGAAATCGAAAATTTTTATTGATACGAGGATCATTTTTTTAAAAATACCGCCGCTAATATTATTCTATCTAAAGCAAAGATCGCTAAAAGCTTTTACAATATTCTGCGTTAAAGTAACAGTTTTTGCATTATTACATTTTTATTTATTGTTAATATTTTTTTGGAATCTATTTAACTTAGAATCTTGAGGTTTTCGCGTGTGAATGATTTAAAATCAAATACTTTGAATATAAAGACGTTTTTGAGAACAAAATACTTATTGGTACGTGTTTTTCTGAATGGAAAACAGGTATTTTCTATTCTACCCGTGTATCATATCCTCATTCTTATTGTTATGAAAATACCTGGTGGAGCCGTCCTTCATGTCATTTATAGTTGCAGGAATGTGGTGCATTTTGATTGGTTGTTTTTTTTCGCAACCACAACCCCATTTTCTACTTTTTACCGTTATTCAAGACGATTCAGAACTGAGGGTTAGATACAGCAATGTAAAAAATTTTATGATTTAATCAAATTATATGTGTTTAGACTTGTAATAACATGTCTTCAAAATTATTTTTTTAATCAATAATTTTTATAAATATAATTTTATGGATTATTAAAGAGAGGTATTCATTTAATCTGTGTATATTAAATTTATACTTTTGAATTATATGTTCTTATTTTTCTTGAAGATTTAATCCTTTTATTGCCAATTTTTTAAAATAAAAAGTTGAACATGTCGTAGTTTCTAAATTGCAAAATGATGGCGGATCTCTAGAATAGATAAATCGATCAAAATCTAATTTGATCGACAAATCAGAAGGTGGACAAAAAACTGCTTATTGTTATGTCGGGGAAAACCGGAACGGATTTAACGATAAAAAAATAAAATAGAAAAATAAAAAAGGATGGTGCGAACGAATAAATGGAGGAATTCCGGAGAAGAACTGCGGACAAAATAATTAAACTCAAACTTCCAAAAATGTCATTATTAAATTTTTTATATCTAAACTTTTAACATTTGTAACACAGTCAATAACACGAATTTAAAATTTTGATATCATTGAATAAAACTATTTTTGTGTTTTTGTTTTTAAATCTTTAGTAATCAAATTTTGACTGGAAACGAAAAATAAAACAAAGATTAAATAAATGTGATATAAAATCTAAACTTTTTCGGATCTAAACACACAATTTTAGTAATATTCCTAAACATGAAAAATCGCTAGGCTTAGAGGTAAAATCCGATTATCAAATCACATCTAAAAAGTTTACGTACAAAATTTATTTTTAATTAAAAAATATTTAAAAGTCAGCACTAACAATAGAAATATGTTTTTTAAAAATAAATTTCACCACGATACTAAAATGTACCAGTAAAAACACTTCTTTGAGATAATTAATTTTCCAATATAACATGTGTTATAATTTCTGCATTTATAGACTGTATTAGGTGTCTTATAATATTTTATTTTTTTCATAACTTTGGAAGACTATAGGATTGTTCATGTTTTTTTTGTGAATCAAAATTATTCATATTATATCTTCTTAGAGATTTTATTTATCAGAATAGGTAATTTTATATTCATAATGTTCGATCTTTATATGCACCTATCATTGAAAATAATTCAGTATAATTCGTCATTCAAAAATTTTTTATTAAAGGTGTGTTGTTTTGTTTTTTATAATTTATAGATATTATTTTTTAAAAAATCAAAAATTTATTGTTGATGGTGGTATCAAAAATTTATAACATTTGAAGAAGTTGTTTTCTTTAATTTATTAATGTTATGCATTTTTTATGTAGAAAATTTCAAGCTTAGATACACATAAAATCATTATTATAAATATCAAATTTTTATTTTTTTTATTTTTTCATAAAAAAAATTATAGTATAGCATAATTTATGTAAAACATTCCATAAATTTTTACTTTATATTTTGTTAATTGGTGTAGAACATGTTAAAAAAATAGATAACGGCGAATCATCGAAACTCAGAACCAGACCAAATAAAATGTTTCGAAACATATGGTTGATTGCACTACAAAACGCCCAAAAAATCAAAGAGACAATCTTTTCAAATATCTAAAAATCAAAAACCAAAATTTATTTGAAATATTAATTGTGGGCTGATAAATAATTATTACAAGAATTGGATAAAAATCAAAACATAAAAATTTCACTATCAAAAACTAAATTATTTTTGTTGTATTTTATTCAATATTTATCGATTTTCATATAAAATTTATCATTTATTTATTATAAATACTTTTAAATTTTTTTGTTTTTCTTTACTGCTTATTAAGATCTGATTAAACTAAAATAAATCTTTCTATACTTCACATGTCTCTTATCTACAGTTTCATTTAAAATTTGGATAATCTTTAAGTAAATCATAAAATACTCTAAAAGAAATAAAAAATAACAAAAAAATCTCATAAATGATATTTCAATATATTGATGTTGATTTCTTGGATATTTTCGCAATGAATTTATTGATAAAATACAGTATACACGAATAAAAAATTAAATCGATATATTAAAATATTGATTAAATTGTAAAAAATATATATTTATAGACATTTTTTACAATAATGCTATTTCTGCCATAAAATCAATTGAAATATACTTTAACGCATAATTTAAATACTTAAAGCCTATAAGCTTTTTTGAATTTTCGCCATTGATATTCGCATGCATTTATCAATAAAATGTATTGATCAAATAATTTTGTGTTCTCGACAGCAAAAATAAGAATCTTTCGGTTAAAAAAATAAAAATTGTGAAATGTTTTTTTAATATAAAAATCTTGTTTGTTCTTGTGATACTTCACAATAATTTAAAGTTTTATAAATTGAAATAAAATACTCTCAAATGATGCCAAATATGGTATCAAATAGAAATTATCAAATTATTGCATCTGTGTATCAATCTGGAAACGGAAACGGATTGTCGGTGTTTATCAATTCTAGTTGTATCAGAATTGAAAAAAATACTAGTTATCAAAAGTTTGAGAAATAGGAAAAGAGAATAAAAAAATGTGAAAATATAAATAATTTACATTTTAAAAATAAATCATGATTAATAAAAAAACATTTCTTCTCGTTTTTTTTTAAATAATTATAACAATCATTATAATAATAAATTTATTTACAATAGAAATATTTAGAAATAACCGAATTCCCTTTAGATACGACAGTTTTTAAAATGAATGATTTTTTATTGATAAATTTTTTTTTGATATTATTTCTGGATTGTATATAATAAAAATATAATTCACATGATTTATCGCGTTCATTAAAATTATTTATTTGATTGCGTAAAAAATACAGACTTGTAATTCATAAACTAAAAAATATAAGAGAACAAAAACAATATGTATATTTAAACATAAAATATTTTTTGTTGCTGGGAAAAATTTCATTACAATAATTAAGTGTTCAAAAAACTATTAATATTTTAAAAATTCTAATGAAATTTGGTTGATTTTTAATTTTACAGTTATATATTACATTCTCTGAAGAAATAATAAAAGTACCTTCAATTATGCTACAAAAGTTAAAAACAATTTATTTGATGATTATTTGTTTAAAATCGTGTTCGACTGCAAAAATTCATCTGCGCATAATCCACTTTCTTAAGTACATCACCTCGTTTTCAAGATATTCATTTCGTTCTTTATAGACTTTAATGTGATCTTCAATGGTGTTTATTTCTTCTTTTATAACAGCTTTTGGCTCTTTGAAAGATTTGTTGATTCTCTCAACCTCCTCGATTTCAATTTCTTTTTTGTCCATTTATCTTATTTTAGGGCAAAAATTGTTTCAGTATTTTATTTCGGAGCTATCCTAATTATTATATTGTATTCTCAAGAATCCCAAATTTTATGATTTCGACAAAAAAAACGAAGAAAATATGCTTTATTTTGAAATTTATATAAATCTAATGCAAATAAATTATTATCGCAACTTTTTTGTAAAAAAGTAACAGTTTTTGTAATTTGCAAAACTAAAAAATTTAAATCAGCGAATTAAAACAAAAATTAGCGTTCAAAAAACACGTATATAATTCTAGTTTAACAGAATCAAAGTTTTTTAAAATTTAAGAAAATAACGATATAATTTTTTTATTCACATCAACCCAAATGATATAAATTTAACTCTATTAAGTTAGTAATGCCTTTATAATTTTACTTCGATCAATATAAATAGTAACATTATTATCGATTTTAAATTGCGAAAAGATTATTATTTAGAAAAAAAAATTATGAAAAGAATAGAATTGTGTTTATATTATTTTATATAGTACAATTATTTGAAATTTTGTTTTTTTGTCAAATTAGTTTAATTTTGCGGTAAAAAAAATATAAAACAAAAATTTTTGTCGATTTTTAAATATTAATATTTTATTGGAAAAAAGTTTTGTTATTTTTTATAATTGATTTAGCGGTAAAAAAATCCGATATCGAATTTTAAAACTTATTATGGGTGTCAGCAGAATGAATTTAGCAAAACGCGTCTAAAAACAGATTATATTACGCATGTCCATAGATATTAAATACATTTTTACAACTGTTATAATTGAATTTTTTTTGCAAAGATTATAAAAAAATTTGTTTCATAAAAGGTATAGTGTAATGGACCTTACGAAAATATTTTGTAGTACAAGCGAACATAAAAAAGGCGAAACCAAAAAGTATACAAAGAAAATGAATTCAAAAAGTCAAAACATATTACTTTAAAAAATATTCAAAAAATAAACATAATTTGTGTCTAAAATTGTCGTATCTTTTCTATTATATACAAGTTTAATATATAATAAAGTAAAAATATTGAATGAAGTGTGATTAGAAAGATTAAAAAAAATTAATTGTTTTTTAAGCATATTTTTATAGATATGCAATCTTTATAAAGTTTTGGCAAAATATTTTAAATCAATCATTAAACCTCTTAAAAACATTTTATCTCATCAATGATAGTTTTATAACTAAGATCATCTACCAACAAACTTGTATCTTCATAAATTACTAAATCAATTTATTTCATTTTTTGTAAATATTATCACATTGATCGAAGAAAAAAATTATCAATATAAAATGTTTATTACATTTCACATAAAATATTTGACAAAATTAACAACTTCGGTAAATTTTTGCTATAAATTTATTTAATTTAAGTTACAATCAAAAATATTTAAATAATTATTAAAAACAAATAAAAACAATCAAAAGCAAAATTTTAATGTTGATAACTAAGAAAAAATCAAAAAATATATATATGATAACAAACAGCGGTATTGGATTTTTTCGTTATTTTAAATTAAATTTATATAATTTGGGTTTTATACATTCCATTTTATTAATATTCTGGCTGAAAAATACAAAAATGTGCATTTATCGGGCAAAAATTGGATATATTATATTTTTATTGCTTATAAAAAGAATCCAATCTGTATTATATTATCATAATACTCGTGCTACTACAAAAAATCTTTTGTAATCGAATTTTATTGGTTAATCAAACCCGCAAAAAGAAATCTTACATTTCTACTATGAATCAGTATGTTACATGACGTACCTGATAATCTATTTTATGATTTAATTGAATATACTAAAGAGAATTTACTTTTACACTAGGTAACTTTTGAAATTGTGTGTGGTTTTTGGTTGAAAAAGCGTATTATCATTGCCAAAAATTCTATATTAATAATCAATATTGACACAATATTATAATTTTTGCTAAAATCTACATACATTAATATGTCTTCTTTCGTTTAATTCCACTCTTTATGTATTAACATTTATTTTTTCAAAATATATAATAAACGTATATAATTTGACAAACATCGTGGTTTTTTAAAAAATATATGTTACAAGATGAAAATTCAACATGTTCATTTTTTATTTTCTTTCCTTTATTTTAAAAAAAATTGTTATTTCAATTTCACACTAGTAAAATATTAAAACCAACATAAACCAAAAAATACAAACCCTTATTGAACACATAACAATTCAATAATTACTTTAAATAAATTCTATTTACTTCTATGGACCTCCTCCAATCACAAACCATAAATTTTCTCTTGTTCCTTGCTAATTTTGCTCCACCATAAAATTTCTATGATTAAAGCGTATTTGAAAAAAATTGGATTTCTTCACACAGGAATGCTTTATCTCACAATATTTTTTATTGGTTTGCTGTGATAAAATTGGATAGCGAAAATTTTACTAAATTTCAAATAACTTTGTTGATGCACCGACATTAAACTTGGGTATCCAATTTTTTTTAGTTACTTAGCTGGTTTGTTGAATGTGTTCTTTTTAACCTATAATTTCGCGGTTTAAAAGTCAAATATTTTTATTTTTTTCCATTTAAACATTAAATGATTATTATAGGCTTTTAACTTATACATATTAAAATAAGTATAATATTTTTTTGTAGAAGTTCTGTTATTTCTTCCTTTTTATTGCTAATAATCATTGCAAACATCATGTAATGATTCTGTAATCCACAGTACTTTATAACAAAGGTAAAATAAATTCTAAAAATATTATCATAAAATATATTTCTATTTTTTCTGTAAAATAGAAAACACATATAAAACTTCCAATTTTTTAAAAAAATACAACCTTCGGCTACAATATTTAACGATGATATTGACAACCTATAATTAAATCTAATAATACTAGAAATGTTTACATTTTGCCCTATTGCATAATAAGAAACCTCTTCTATCTTTAAGATTTATTCCTTCCTTGTTCAATGAAGACCTTTTTCTTTTTTCAGAAAAAAATATCACTAAAAAGAACTTTATAACGATGATAAAAATTCTAAATTTTTACTAATATGCTATAAATGCGACTCAATCGATTTTCAGGAATTTGCATATGGTATTGATTTAAACAGGATTCATTTTAAAAATCCTTACTTTTTTTTCAAATAACAACAATAAAAAAAATAATGCTATTAAAATAATAATATTTTGTATCCACAAAAAATGAATCACCATTATAATCCTCAGCGGCAAAATAACAATGCCAGATGCCTACATGGACAAATAAAATTCAACAAAACAATAAGTAAACAACACACATATTTCAATTTAAATTTTCTTAAAGAAATCTTGGAATCAGGTAAATTCACACCAAGTAATGCAACACTTTAAATGTTATATTTTTGTATAGGTTGCAAAAACACGATTTCATTGGTCTTTAAGTTAAAGGTTTTATTTTTAAGCAAAAAGATCTAATTTAAAGTTGCAGGCACACATACACACACATATATATATATCGTGTATTTTTTAGAATATAAAGTAGGCTTCATAAAAGTTTTTATCAAATTTTTACTATCGAAGTAAATATAAATAATAGGTTTTTTATAACCGTTTTATTGTTGTGGTTTTTGTAGTAAGTACTTCATACAAATCCACTTGATGTGTAATTTGTCGGTAAGTGTTTAATAATACTTAAATGATGCCAATAAATAAATAAACAACCTTAAAATTTTGCATAATATTTTTTTAAATTATAGAATAATTACATATAAAATAGAATACTCAATGATGGGTTTATAAAATATTGAGAAAACGACCTTTTTAGTCGGGTCATTACAAAACTAAAAAAAACACAGGTCACATTCGTATATATTAAATATTTGCAAAATATAAAAAAAATGATAATTACGGTATATTAATAGTTTTACAGGACTTTTATTACATAATTATCTCAATAATGGTTAAACTTATAATATGCTATATTGTGATCTTCCAGTGATTAGGGTTTAATCTTTTTTAATTTTACAGTTAATTATACAATAATATCAATTAATTTTGTGTATTTGTAATTACAAAAAAATCTAAATTTTTTAAAATAGGGTTTTCGTGAAAAAATAAGAAAATTGTACCATAATGTTTAAAACATGGATCTTTTCAGCTTAAAAAGCTATAATTTGATGAATTTAACCCTATCTGAAATTTTGCTGGATTTTTTGTTAAAAAAGTGGTAAAATTGATAAACTTAAAAAATAGTAAAACTAAATACGCATATACATTAAACATATCATCAAAATGTGGTTCTTTATTGCACAATTGAACTTTTTTCTTCTATAAAAAAACAAGAAAATAAAGAAAACCAATTAAATAAAACAACCGTATTTATATCATTTATTTGTTTTTAATTTTTAAAATTATTCCTGACGATGTTAAAAGTAATCATTTTTGCAAAAAATTGGCTATTGTGACTTACAGTATGTGTAAAATATAGTTCAAAATATAAAAACATAGAATATTGATCATACCTTCTGCATAAAGCTATTTATAAAATGATACAGAAAAAAAACGGTTTTTTAGTGTTTTATTTAGTTGTCAGTTGCCTATTTCGTTTGCGAAACACGTGAATATATCAGCTTTCTTATATAAATCTTCTTCTGTGTATGTTTTTCTTAAAATCTAAAAAATAAAAAACATTAAAACAGCATGTTTTATTAATACCATTTTTTTCTAAAAATCAAGTTTTTTTTAAAAAAACGAAAAGTAAAAAAACAGCAAATTAGATATAAGGACCAAAAAATAATGGATATTTACAATATTTGTATAAAATAAGCATTTATTCTAGTTTAAGTGGAAACACTAGTTATGTAAAATTATAGAATTTAAATACGAGTATTGAAAGTTTATTAAAAAATTATATTTATTTGTTTTTTCATATAAAAGTGTTTTATCACAGAATAATACTTAAATAAACTGTTTTACATCATATTTTCATATTATATACGCTCTAAAATGGTTTTTTAGGCTATAAAATACACAGAATTATAAAGTAAAGCACATTTTTTATGCTTAATTTTGTAATTTTAAACAGTTTCATTTTTAAAAAATAATATATAGACAATCTTTCTTGTTCTATAAATAAAAATACTATATAAACAATTTATTAATACACGGCTATTTGTTGCTTTTTGTTGGGTAATTCGTCTAATAAAAATTAAAAATAAAATTATGATTTCAAAGGCATGTTTATTTACTCTATTTTCTATTTATAGACAATATATTATAAATTTCACAATGATCTACTGCATTATTAATAAAGTATCTGACTCTTATCAATAACTTTCTACATCTATCATTAATCAAAATGAAATTGATGATAAAAAAGTTGTATCAACCTATTAATTTCATTTAAATGACTGTCAAAGTTATCAAAAAAATTGATGAATAGAAATACAATCGATAACTAATATTAATAAAATCAAAACTGTCAAAAATACAAATATTTTTATATCAGAATATTGACCAATATATAAACAACCATTTAATTATTAGCATACAAACGACTATAATCCAACACTTCTTTACTTTAGTTTATGATTTACAGTTTATAGAATATTTTTTCTAAAAAATGATTTAAAAAAATGTATACAAGAGAAAATTCATAAAAAATTCATTCATATGTAATTCTGTGAATCCAAAACTTCTTATTTTTTTAGTTTAGATTTAATCCAGTTAGTATACAAAAAACAGAAATTTAAAATATAACAAATAATATCTATTGTTTACATACAAAATTAATATTTTAGAATTATCCGAATTAAAGGTATTTTTTGAAAATAATTTCCTTTAACCAATTAAAAAATAAAAAAGACTTTATATATTTGTAAACATATACAAAATATTTTTAACTGTTATAATCTAATAATTTTTTGTTGGTGGAAGGAAAAAAATCGATTTAAAAGAATCGATTTGACGAGGTAATATAACAATTTTTCTATATTTATGTAAAAAAGAGAGAATTGCGTTTTTATAGACAAAAATATTGATAAATGTGATAATATTAACCTTTCAAATATTTATTTTATATACATGAATTAGTTATAGGTGCTATTACTATCGTATACACACTTAATTTTTACTGCGACATTTTTTTATTTCTTTCTTGCAGGTTCTTACGATTTGTTTTCATATGCGAATAAAAAAAATTGCTAGATATGATTCGATTTTAAGTTATAATTGATAAATACAAATCCAATAAGAAAATCAATTATTTAATATTTTCTTCCGATGAAAATATTTGCAAATATATATCATTTTTCATATAAATTGGCCGATTATTATATTGTATATGTTTTTATATAATTAAAAAATTTATAAGTAAGGGGTTCCAATGTTTATTATTTAGTTGGATTTTGTTACATCTGTGCAATCCAAAATGCAAAATAAATAATTAAAGGCTAAAAATAGAAACCAGTGTTTTTAAATTATATCTTTAAATATTATTAATATTTCATAGATTGGAATGGCTCAATTTAATTATATTTTAAGTAATTGCCGTTCAATTTCTGGAATCTCAAGAGAAACTTTACACTTCACCTTTATAATATTTTTATTTGATAAACAATTAAATTTAACATAATAAAAATATAATTTGAAATTCTTCATTATGTATTAAAATTTTATTCAATTTGAATTATTAAATCATAATTTCTATTTATGTAAACTTTATTTAATAAAGTATCTGATTAATTATATTCCATTATTGATATTCAAATTGAAATTATAATTTGATTTCTATCAAATGTGTTAATTGTAATTTACACATATTCAAGATTTTTCACCCAGACTTACGTGCCAGTTACAACATCAAAACACATAAAATTTGCAAATATTTCTGACCAGGTCTTTATAATACCAAATAAAAATACTATACAATAAAAAGCAAAATATTAACAAAAAATGTTTTTAAATAACAAAAAAAAATAACGGTGTCAATTTTGAATATAGCACATTTTATAAAATCAGTGTTGTAATTTTTATATTTTAGCTCAATTATCTGGAATTTTTTTAACTAATATATAAAGCAATAGAAGATAAATTTATATTATTTGTGGAACGATTTATAACGATTTAAGGGTATCAAAAGGCCATTTTTTTATAAGTTAGTTCTAAATTTGGTGTCATTATCGCTATTTAAATTTTATTCTTGACATACCCATTACCATAAATTATTGAATGTATCATGTGTTTGGAATAGAATAGCATTTTTTAGTTTGTAATCCTATGAATGTAAACTATTCTATTCTTGTGCACTGATTTCATGTGATTTCTAAAGAATATGTTTATAGTATTTTTGTTTAAATAATGTTATATTGTAATAAACAAAGCCAACTTTTGAAACATTAATCCTGGAAACTATATTCACACGTATTTATATTTTATTGTTTACACCAACCAAATGCTATTAAATATTATTTTTTCATTATTAATAATAATAGGACCTTTAAATTTTAAGATAATATCATTTTTAGATTTGAATAATTAATATTTTTTTGTGTTTGAAAAGCAGAATTTTCTATAAATTGTGTAAATTTGAAGTTAATTTATTTGTAATTTTCGATAGACCCGATTAATATTGTGGTACGCTTAGACTAACGCGTCCACAAGAAAGAAGGGTTATTACAAAATTCGGCTTGATACGATAATAAGAAAAAATCGGAAAAGCAAAATAACAGTATTCAAATTTTAGAAAAAAAAGAACATAAACAAAATAAAGTTGAGAACCTGCGGAAGACAACAGTGGCTAATGCAAAGAAGATACAATGATAACAAAGTGCAGATGGTATCAGAGAAGCACAAACACTCTGACCGACATGCTGTGAACAAACATCCCTTTGCTTACTTTATAAATAATAAATTATCTACAATTATTTTTTTATTTTTAGTTATTCCGGAAATATTTATTTGAAAGTTGTCTTTCTTGTTGTTTATGTGTGGTTAATTCGTTATTAAAGGTTTTTGTAAATAAAAAACAAATGTATAGAAGGTATAATCTGGTAAATATTTTTGTAAAAAGAGAAACAAAACATATTTTTAATCATATATAAGTTGTTGATTATCAAAAAGATGATTCAAACCAATGAATATGTCTTTTTTTGTACCGTTCTTGATATATGCGTAGCGTTTGTTAATACCCTTCAGCCATACTGAAATTGTAAAATAGTGCTGATTGACACGATATTATGAATAATTGACTATAAAACGGTAAACTTTTTAAATAAAAAAATTCAAAAAACATAAATTTTTTTATAAAATAAAATACCCAAAAATCGTATTTGTCATTATATTTAAGTCTATATTCAATATTCTAATATTTTTTTTATGTTTTTCATACATATCTACGCATATTGAAAAAATTTAAAAGAATGAAAGTTATATAAATGTATGAATTTAAGAGTATTACAGTGTTTAGCATAAAAAGAAAAAATGACAAATGAGCAAAAAATAAAAAAAACATTAAATTAATAATAAACATTGCCAAAATAGAATAAAAAAATGAAAATATTAAAGTTAATAAATTCGTTCACAAGACAGTGATATAAAAATAACATGGGTTTTTTTGTTGGATGATTTTCCTTATTTAATTATTTTTTTCGGTCAATAACAAAATATAATCTTTTATAATTATTTTGAAAACAATTACAATCATGAAAAGGCTAAAATTAGTTCAAAATAATAATCTAAAAATGTTATCATATTCGCTTTCGCAGATAAATCGATGATAAAAAATAACATAAAAAAAGCTCTATTTTAGCCTGAAAGGTATAAAAAAGATAAATTTTTTTAAAGTTGTTCTTTAACATATTAATAGTACTTGTAGCACGCTTTTAGTTGTAGTAATACTAACAGATAATATAGTTATGGTTTCACAATAAATATAATAATCGAAAATTAAGCATTTAAAATTATAATATTTTTTTAAAAAACCAAAAAATCCTTTTCCTTAAAGAACAATAAAGATACCTAATCGGAATTATTTGCAAAAATAGAAAATTAAAATGTTATTCCTATGGACATAACTATGAAATTTTTAAAATTAGTAAACTTATTTTTTTTAGGTAGTAAAAATATCCAATTTAAATTTTTAAAAAAATAATATACGCATTAAAATCACACAAAAATACGTTTAAACAAGATATTTGACAAAACAGGAATTTTATTTGTATCTAAAAATATAAATTTATACAGACTTTAAAAATTTTTTTATCAATAAAACATAGCTCTATATTTTAATGAAAAACTACGCATAATTTGATGTGATCTAAACACATATATTTGCTATTCATTTACAAGGCTTGATGATTTGGTCGCAGAAAATTGAATAAATAAATAAATATATTTAATAATTATAATCATGGGAACAGCACAGATTTAAGTAGAAAATTGATTTTTATCTCCTTTAGTCGATGAAATCTCCCTATAAAAAAATTTAACCTGTTGGTAAATCAATTTTTTTTATAACGTATTTTTGCATGTGAAAAATTCGAGAATTTAAAGTCATTTAAAACCATTAATAACGAATAAATTACTAGATATGTAGTTTAGTTCATTTTATTGTGACTAAACCTGTTCGGAAAGTGACTAAGCATTTCCTGTTCATATATATTAATTATTTAGCACTTCATGAAAGTATGATCAATTTTTGCTTTAAAAACAAAAAAAAATTACAAACTTTTTAGTTTTTTTTTGAAAAAAATAATAATTATGTTTTAGTTTACACAAAATTTTCTCCTAACAATTAATATAAGTGTTATTCTTTTAAATTGTTAATTTCTAATAAACGATAAAATTATAAAATAACTAAATTAAATTAATTGCGTGCACTATTTGATAATAATCATATACAATTTTTATAGCCATGTTGATATATATACAAATAAATTTTGCACAAAAAAATTTATAAAAAGCCCTTTTTGAAGTGAGCAGATTATCTTTATAATTAATTTTAGTAATTTTTTTGATTGAAATTTGCTATCATAAGCGAATTCTAAATTATTTTATTCTATAATAAACAGTTTAAAATAAAAATAATTGTAAATTTCGTTTATCGCCTACATTTTTGTGGTTTTTACTAATTTCATCTTTAAAGAATCTACTCGGTGGCTTTATCATCAATTTAAGATCGCTGTTTTTCTTCAAAGCAGAATATTTCTGATATAATTTTTGAAAAAAAAAACAATAAGGGAAATTTTTTGATTAAAAACTATTTTTTTGAAAGTGTCAAACCAATAAATTTATAACGAATGGATAGATTTAATAAATAATATTTTTACGTATTAAAAGAATTGCATTCAATATTATAAGAATTTAACTTAATTTGATCACAAAACTTACTTTATGAAATTTTTCAGTGTGAAACATTTTGTAGAAACAGCTATTGGTTCGTATTTCAAAATTATTTTTTAAACAAAAAAACGATTTAAACAAATCATTCTCCAGAAAAACAACATATGATAAAATTTCCTAACCAATAACAGCCGAAAATTCCTTTTACATTTATTTTTGCTCTAACAATACTGTATTTCAAAGTTTGACAATTTTTGATTTTTAATGGAAGAATAAAAAAATTAGTTAGCTAAACGTTATTAGTAAAAAAATAAATATACAGCAAAATTAACAAGAAAACCGTAAAATAAAATTTTGGAGCTGATCATGAAACTCAGAGAAGAAGAAATAAGCATACTGAAAGACATTTTTACAACAATAGACACTGACTATATGATAAAAATATCGTCATCTTTTAGCTCTTTGGAAAGTATGATTGAATATCTATCAAATAACAAATGTGACAGAAAGTCCGATGAAGAAATTGTATTAAATTTATCTGAAGTTATACTAAATATAAAAGAAAGAAAAAAAACGAAAAATGTCTTTAACGACAGTGCAGATAATGGCAAAGTTATTTGGTCTAAAGTATGTAATAATATCGGCAGTAAATGCGATTTTCTGAAAACACAAGGAGAAGATTTTGAAGATTTGAAGCAGACATTAAATTATCCAGAATTGTTTTTAAATATAGAATTCGATAAAGAGGAGAATCCAAATATTCTTCGAGAAAAAGCACAATATTATTATCGTGAATATTTGAAAAACAAAAAATTGGAAGATAAATGTTCTGAAATGCTATCTAAAACAAAAACTGGGAGAAATACAACAATTTATAGTAAATATGAAATGGCAACAAAGGTGGAAAAAATCGATAAAAGTAGCAACTTAAATCGAATATTGAAAAAAAATGGTGAAAAAGGCACTTTTTGTGAGAAGGCATTTTTTATAAAACCATTTAGAGATCAAAAAACTGAAAATGAAAGGAAAAACAATGAATCTATGCACAATTTGAGTAAATCCTTCGAGAATTTAAACTTTACAGATTTAAAAAAGAAAACAAATAATTTCAAATTTGTAGAGTTTTCACTTGAATCTGGATGTAATAGCAAAAGTAGCAATTCGCATAATGACCACAGCGAAAAATATTTAAATGATAAATTTGATTCAAAACGCAGCATTAAGAAAAAAGTCGATTTAATAGAGTCAAAAAAATCACAAAATTATAATTTTGAAGCTAAAGATAATTGTAGAATTTTAAATGATTATGCTAATTATACTGAAATTAGCAATGATGAAAATCTAAATATACAATGCAAACCCAATATTCCGAAAAAAAGAATATCGAACAAGCCATCAAGATTAAAAGATCACGAAACACCATTCCAAACAAAAATAAATAACATTCAAAATGAAATTAGAGATCAAAAACTATCTAATTACGTCAAAAAAACACCAACAATTTTTCTAAAAACCGATCTTCTTTCTTTCGAATCATACCAAAAATTTATTCAATATAATTATAAAGCCGCTATTATAATATTAAGTAATGCAATGGCAAATAGATGGTTTAAGAACAATATACCTGTAATAGATCTCCACTATTTGTATGTAAAAGAATGTTTAAACTTTTTAAGTGACTATTTAAAGTTTAATAATAAAGTATATGTTATAACAGGAAAAAGTTACAATATAAAACCAGGTTTGAAGGATTTTTGTAAAAAAATTAATGTTTGTTTAGAGGATCAAGATACGATTCTTTTTATTTATAAAAAAGAAATTTAGTATAGATAAAAAATAGATAATCATTTTTTTTCTTAACTGATTTGATAAAAATATTATAAGCAATGCTTTTTTCTTAATTTAAATAAATTTTATAAACAAACAAATGTTCTATCGTAAACCACGATATTAATGAGGATTTATTAATATTTTTAAATTTTATTTTTTTTTATTTTATCTACAAAAAAAGTGAAATAGAAATAATGCACAAGAACCAAAATAATTTAAAAGCAACAAAAAAACAAAAAATATATATTCAAGTAAATATATAACAACTTTGAGTTTTTTTTTTATAGAATAAAAGTATATATTTATCTTTCATTTACAATTTTGATGCAAACACTCACAATATATTTTTTAAAAATATACAAATGAAAATATACGATCTAATAATCAATACGAATAAAAATAAACACAAAATCAAAAACTTCAATTTATCTTCTAATTCTTATTTCTATTTGTCGAATTCTAAATATGACCCGATAGAATGTCTCGAGTATATTTTGTAAAGAAATAATTTGTTGCAGAATGTTATTTTAAGTAGGTGTGAGGATTACGAACTGGAAAACGCAAACTTTAAAATTTTTTGCTTGATTATGTTTTTTTATAAATACCATTCAGAATGTTAAATTTTAAATATTTCCATTTAATTTAACCCATGGCAAAATATTTTATTTGTGAATGAAAAAGTTTTTGAAAGAGCCAAATAAATGTCAAAAAAACCCAGACACTTATAATCTGGGGTCCCAAGTTTTTCTTTTTTAGTACAAGACACTTGTGATTCACAGTATTTTTTAAATAATCAAGGTTTAATATTGGTGCTTTATTTTATATTTTTACATTGGTTTTAATACTGTTGATGGTTTTTTTGAATCTAGATTATCTATATTTTCTAGGATAATGTTTGTAGAATGAGATCATCTTGTGCTTTTTATTCAAATATATGAGGGTTTTTTGATATATTAAGTCACCAGATAGGCCAAAAGGGGTGTTATAAATGAAATTGAGAGGCAAATTAAAAAAAACGAAATAAGACTATTATGCTTTGCAAGGTTGAGTAAATAACAAATAAAGTATATTTGTGTTTATTTATAAAAAATTTAAATCTTAAATACTTCTGTAATTATATTGACACAAATATTTGGAACATTGCATCCCCTTTTCAGCACAAATCAAAAATCAAAATATATTTAATTAATTTTCAAAAATTTTATCTAAATCTAGAACAAAGTAAATGTTTCTTTAATCAATATTCTCAACAATTATTATTCTAAAATAACCACATCAAATTTTTTTATAATAATTTAAGAAAAAAATATGATTGGTTATCAAGTAAATCATTTTCATTAGTTCAAACAAATTATCAAACATAAAAATTTTAAAAGGATATGAATTTGTATTTTATAACGTTATTTGTTTTCCAATCAAATTTTTTAACATTTGTAACAATTAAAAAATTCTAATAATAAAATATAACAATCGACGTATAATATATGAATGTTTAACAATAATCTGATTTGGGTGAATAGATATGAAGAAGAAATTTGTGGTAAATCAGCCATGTTTTCAACAATTTCATTTTTTAGTATGTAATATTCTTTTTAAAACACCATCTTGAACACTGGATCTTTATTTATATGATATTGATGTGTTTATATTTGAAAAACCAATTAAATGCTTAAATTTTGCAATCTACTCAAAAAGTTATATATTTACTGCATTTTTTCCGAAATAAAAAATTCGAAATTCAATTTGTATAATAATTTCTAAAGATTTTTTAATAATACCCAAATGTTCTTAAAACAATGCCCTTTTTGCTTGAAACACTTTAATTATATTAAAAGATTAAAATTGTATATCATCTGATTTCTCTAAAAAACACTGTGAATTTTTTTTCATATTCATAAATGCTTTATATTATAGATAATGGCTTTCTATAAAATTATTTTTTCGAAAATTAAACATTGTTCAACTTACTTAAGCATTTGTGTTTTTGAGAAAAATAGAAGATTAGCAAGAAAAAAAGGTTTTATTTTATATCAAATATCCTATTTCAATTTTTAATCCGAGTGAAATGAAGTTTTTCGGTATACTATAAAAAAATATGATATATGAAAGAATAAACATGATAAAAAACATAATTTTAATTTAAAATATCACGTTATTAAAAATATCCTATAAATTAAATAATTTGATTTTTAAAATTTTTATGTTTTGCAAAATTTTCAAATTTACACTTTTAACAAGGTGTATAAAGTAAGAAAACAAAAAATACAAATCTTTATTTCCTTTTAAAATCCACTATCTATGGGGTACTTCAAAAAATGTTTTCGAGTTCAACACATGATAAAACGTAGTTTTTGCAATTTTCAAAGCAATTATGTATAAATATGTTTATGATGGTTGATGTGTGGGGACGGCCTTGAAGCCTGATACACTCGCTACAATAGAAACTACAATGATTTTAAAATATTATTTTTGAAAACCAGATAAACTATCTTATAATAATTTATTAAAGCTATTTTGATTTAAAGTACCAATTGTTGGGTTGAAACCGCTTTTGCAATAATAAAAATTTATTGGTTTGTTTTTTAATTGGTCAGATAAAGAAAATTGGCAAATTTATTCAATGATAATGTTTCGATGTATTCATAAATGTTTATTTGGTTTATATATATAGATAAGCAATTAGTTTGTTCTTATTTTTGATTTAAGATATTAATTATAATAGATAATTGATAAAGATTGAGATTTAACTTTTAATGTGATCGGTGCTTGAATATTCATTTGATCTATATATAGACTGTAAATAAAATAAACATGTTTTTTAGGAAACAAAATTAAAATTTAGATCATGATTAATTTTCATTATATAGCACCATTTTTTTTGGATCAAAAAACTATCAAAGGTTCAAGGCCTTATACCATTATTATTTTGATATATCGATCGATAAACAACAATTTTGATCAAATAATATAGAAAAAAACATAATATTAATAAAAAAACATCAAAAAATTCTTATTCATTGATAAAAAAGAATATTTTTTTGTTGATGATGAAAATCGTCATTTTAAATAAAATATTGGTTCTCTATACATCAATTACAAAGATTGTATATATTTTCATATATATATTCAAATTACAATATTTTTGTAGTTTTTATCATCTATTTTAATTAAATCAGATAAAATTATAAAATTTTCAAGCTTTGTGGTTTTTAAAATTCACTAGAAAATTTTTTTTTGATAGAAATAATATTTTTTTGTATAAGTTAACGGATTAAAAAGGTAAATAAATTTTTGATTTTAAAATATAAGATAGTTAAGTACCAAAATTTTTAAAACAAGCTTTAAATCATTGAAAACATGAAATATAACGAAAAAAGAATTATTGATTCTTGTTTTTATTAAAATTGTCAAATGACACAAATCATAGTCATTCTAAACAACTAATTATGCAAAAAAACATCTGTTCATTGATAAAAGCATTATAAAGGTGGTTTTTGGTTCTGAAAGCAGATAATAATGTGAGGTTCATATGAATTTTTTTAATTTATTTGTATTTTTTACTAATTTTTTTAATTATTCGATTATTAGCTAACAAAAAGGAACATATCTCGATATTCAATTAGGCAACATTTTGATCATTAAATTTGTTGATACTTCCAATTACACACAATATAGAACATTGATAAAATTTATATAAATGATACATTAAAGGCTTTTTTATAGACCTTATCCATAATTTATGCTATTCAACGAAAAACCAATTGAAGTGATAGCAAATTACCAGGTCTATCTGAAATGTTTTTTTTGATAATATCCCAAAATTAGAAAAATATCTTAATATCCATTGCAAACAGTCAGTAGGATGGCAATTTTAAAATTGCGAATATAAAATGTTTTGAAATGTTTTTTTTTACAATTTATCAAAAAATCAAGTTTGATATTCAATGATAGAAAAATATCTTTCCATCTGTTAATTTGGTTAAATTTGATTAATTATATCATAGATATAGAATAAATAGAACAATGGATATATTTACCCGATATTAATTTGTACTTTATGTGCTAATATACTTGAAATTCGTTTGAACCAGTTGTAAATTTAGAGAAATTTAAAGATATAAATTAGTAGAGTTATGACTTCGAATAGAGATGGTCTAATTTCTGCCTATAGGAACAATATAAAAAATAAAGAAATATTTTTCTAAGATACTTAATGCAATAAAATATTATTACAAATTGAAAACACACAATTAACATGCGTTTAAATTTCTCTTAGATCAAAGGGTATTTAAATGATATGAAGATAGAAAGTATTGTATGTAATAATTGTTTTTAAACTTTTTAATCATAGTTTTACTCATGAAAAGTGATGTTTTAGCTAAATAGTATTTTATTTTAAAATTCTTAATTAAAAAAAACATTTACAATGAAAAAATTGAACATAAATAAGTTCGATTAAGTAACCAAATTGCACAAAAAATTATTATATTACCAGAATAGAAAAATAAAGACAGTTGTTGTATATCGATTTATTATTATTGGTATTTCTTTCGCTTGTATCTCAAAGTTGTGTAGATTGGCGTTCGAGAGATAGTGCTTTCCGAACAGCCTTTTTGTTGTTGTTTTTACTTATAAAATATTCTTTCTTTTTTTGTCCACTTTTTAAATGCTTTCTTTTTTTCTTTTTCTGAAATTTCATCTAAATCCTTTTCTTGTTTTTTCTTTAAATCAAAACCAGATTTATTTTTTATTAATTCTTCTGTATTGTGGGCTATCAAGGTCGTTAGTACCACAATATGTAACATATTTCATGTGTTTTGCAATAAATAATTGCCTAAATAATATTTTTTGAACCGTATCTTTGTTTTAATAGGCAATTTAGAAAAAACATCGTTTCAATATATTGCGAATTTTAAGGAATTGTTGTATGACTTGATTTAAAGGAACCAAATTATATCGTTAAAACAAAATATACACAATATAGTGTGAAAATATAATATCGCATCATTCCAAGTTTCTAAAAACAGGTTTTTGTTAACAATTTTGATAAAGTTGGATGTGTTTTTGGTGCAATAAAATTTGTATTATATTGAATTTACAATTTTAAATGATAATTTGAAATAATATCGAAAAAAATAACAAAACTGTTATTATTTATTAAAAAAATATAAAAAAAAATGTACTTTAAAAGCGACTTTTTTGTGAAATAGGATTCACCCAAGTTGTAATATTTGTTTGAAAAACAAAAATGTTTTTTTAAATGCGAAGTTTATTAAGATATAAAAAAAATATAAAAATGTGTGTATAGAATCTTTTACAGATAATCCGAATAATATTGTTATTTCTGTTGTTTAAAACTAAAGTATTGTCGTATTTTTTTTGAATTATAAATCTGTTTGTAATTTTTGTAAAAGAAGTTTATTTTGTACCGAAGAGTCATTAATACAGCATTAAATTCATTTTCTTTATAAATAATATTTTTTTTCTAATAAAAAACAAAAATATAAAACAAAGTATGTATCTAAAATATGGGTTGAAATTTAAATATGTGTTCTATTTAATATAAAAAAAACAATAAATTTTTGGTTTTTGATGTTTTAAAATAAATATTTTACCTGATGCAAAGTTTTTTACATATTTATTTCATCAAAATATGATATTCTACACTTAAAAAAATACAACATATTAAATTAATATATTAAAATATATATAAAATATAAAAAACCAAATTTTTGAAAATTGAAAAGATTTAAAACATCCCAAAATATTTTTAATGATTTGAAATTGATGATGACTAAATAAAATTTAGAAGTTTATCTATTTTATATTTTTAAATGTGTTATATTGTGTTTGAATTTTTTTCGGTATTTAAATTCTTTATAGCTGAGGAACCTGTAAAAATTTTAAATGTGTAGTTTTGAAAAGATTATATTTGCAATTAATTTTTTAAAAGTCAAAAAAATTATTTTCGATCTAAATTAAATTTTCAATTTTATTTTCTAAAAGAACGTAAAAAACATATTTAATTTATTTCCAATACACGGATATATGTTTTGTACTAATTTATACTAACTGTATGAGCACATTTTGTAAAAAACATATAATAACAGAGATTGTTTTTTTTAGAAAACCTTAAACATAAAAAGAATACTGAACAAAAACGATATTAAAAACTTTTTATATAAGTTGTTCTTTTAATAAAATTTCAAGAATTGTTACATTTTGGGCATTATCTTTTTATAGAAATAAAGATCAATTATGAATTACAAACAAATTATGTTCTTAAATTCTTATTGAAGCTAGAATAAAACAGAAAAAGCGATTCTGTGGCTGTTCTTTTTCAGTTATAATTTTTGAATATTATATTATGGTGATAAGACCAATATTCGCAACTTTCCCTTATGATTTATAGCATATATTTAAGTTTAATAAGATTTAAAAAATTTATATTTTTCTTGGATCACGAAAATAATATACATTTTTTGCTTTTTATACTTTTTATTTCAAAAATACTGGCATATCTTATTAATTTTAGGTTTCCTTCACAGGCTGATAAATCTAAGCAAAATATTTGATTACATTGAGGATTTAATTTTTAAAAATTATGAGTTTTTAAAGATCGAGTTTCCACATTGAATAATCTTTTTTAAATGCGTTACTTATTTAAATTCTTGTCTTTTTATTACTGTCGTTCTGTTTTAAACTGATAGTAATGATCTCAATGCCTATTTTTTTGGAAAATAAAACTTTTTATACAGTATTTTGTAATTTAAATATATTATTCAGTATTTTTCACCAAAAAAAAATTAGAAGTTTGTGGTTAAATATTTAAAGCTTAAAATTTTTTTTGATGCTTTAGAACTTGCGTGAGACAGAAAAAATCTTATTTTATAAGCAAAAATACGATCTGTAAAACAGTATAATTTTAATAGATAATCAAAAAATACCATAAATTTTTACATTTGGATTAACAAAATCAAATTATAACATTTGATACTAAAAAAAATGGTTTTTAATTTTTTTATTACAACGAAAAAATGTAATATGATGCCATTTGCAATCTTGAAGATCTTACATCTAAAGTCGTTAAATATAATTTTGTCTATTTTTACATGAAAAAAATTCATTAATACGATTATAGGCTAAATTTTTCCAATAGATGTTTCATATTAAATTATGATATTTAATGTTCAATTTTTGAAAATTATTAATTCGCACCCACTAAAACGAATGATTTATTCAATTGATTTTATGCCATCTTTGTAAATTTGGAGTGCAAATCATAACATTGATACCAATTAATAATTTGATTAATCAATTTCTGACATCATTAATATCTAATTTTGAAGTTTAATTCTGTTAATTAACAATACATCTACAAATTCGTTTTACTTGTTTATTTTATTAGAGAAAACGATATAAAAACACCAAAAAGTTACTGACTTGCTTTTATAATCAAAAATGTCAATCAATGGTGATTTTTTCTTATACTATAAAAGTAGATAATATAATTTTTTGTTTATTCGAGTACAAATCAATAAATGTAATGACACAGTATTTATTGCGTATATAGTAAGCCAATATAATATACAAGATCATTTATTTCCAAAAAAGAACAAGATCAATGGTAGAAAAGTATATAAGCATCTGCACGAACAAAATAAAATGGATTTCAAAAAGATCAGATTGTGCATTTGTGCTCTTTACATTTTTATTGTAAACTGTTCAGATACGAAAAAAAAGAGAAAGAAATTTACGTTGTGGGATCTTTTCTTCGGAACAAAATACAATGCAGGTTGCAAGCTTGTTTCTCTTGATTTTGCTGGTGTAGAATTGTATAAGGCGCCAGAATGTCCTGATTGTGTAGAAAAAAAGGAAACATGTCAAGCATGTAGAGACAAGCAACTCAAAATCAAGAGAGATGAGAACGGTAAGGCGATTACCAGAGGCGGTGAGCCATGTGACGAACATGGCAACCCTCTTAATGGTGATGATACACATGAAATGGAATGCAAAGTATCTTAGGTGTTTTTCTGAATGAAAAAATATTGAATTTTTATATTAAAAACTTTTGTTATTATGAGTTTTTTTCTTCGTCAATATTAAAAAGAACGAACTGATTAGAAAATATTTACTTTGTTTTATACTTTTTTAATGGTTGAAAAACTTTAAAATCGTTATTTTTTCTATTTAATAGAATTATAGTTTTTTTCAATTAACACGATTTTTACTTTTATATTTTTTGCAATAGCAACTAGTTATGCTTGTTAAATCTACTCTATTAGAAAAAGTAAATAAAAAGGTTATTGAATTTAAAGAAGAATTTTACCCAGAAAATTTAATTGATTTGATAGAAAAAAACTAAAAATTCTGTTTAGAAAATTTTTTTATAGTCATCTTGCGAATTCCTTTTAAAGATGGAAAAAAGGTGATTTAAATAATAAAAATTCAAATATATTTAACTTTTATTTATAAAATCAAGATATAATTATGAAACATATTCTAAACAGTTTTAGAATAATTAAGCAAAAAAACTACTTTTTTTAATGAAAATTATAAACAGGTTTTACATTAAAAAAATGTCAAATTAAAACAACCTTTGTTTTTAAAATAGTTGCAAAAAAATTAAACTAATAATTATTAATAAACACAAAAATTTTGATACTTATAATTCTCTTATTTTATAAAATTTAAATATTACTTAACATACTAAATAATCATATATAAGCTTAAAAAGGAATTAACGTCAAAACCTTTTGAAACACATTTTTTAGTAACTAATATTTTTTAAGGACTCCTTTTGGTTTGATTTTTATACAAAATATCTCATTACAATATATTGAAATATAAGAAATCAATCTTAAATTTGTTATACAGCTTATTCATTGAAAGAATTGAACAAATCATCTGCTATGAGTCATAATAAATATGAAATATAGATTTTTAATAAAACTGATTATAAAAAATATATAATAAAAATATATATAAGGCAGTCAAAAATAATGAAATTAAATATACATTCATATCATTTATCTTTCACTTTCAATAATAGAAATTTTATTTAAAGTGCATGCTGTTTGGTTTAATGAATGTATTTCAATATCATGTTTAGGAGAACTAAAATTGGGTTCACTCTAAACAATTTTATAAAAGATTACATTGGAATATAACAAAAACAAATCGTGTTTTCACAAAAATAATTGGCGATAATCGGTATATTTTAATAAAAATTGGAATAGTTTTGAAATTAAAAAATTTTATTTGAATTTTACAATTATGCAATTCATACAATTGTAATAAAAATTAGATCGCATCAGTATAAATTTTTGTACATTAATCTCTATATTTGACTTTGAAAATATTCATGATATATAATGTGATAATTTGATACCTTTTAATATTTAAAATATTGTAACTCTATAATTAGGTGATTTTAGAAGAAATTCGATGATACAATCCGAAATTATTGTTTTTTTTATTTTCTGTGATTACAACACTATGATAAAATTTTTATTTTTTTTGTTTATTATATATGTTTTGAACAAAATTGATAGTGATTTTTTTTTGCATCAAAGTGCTGATGCTCAAAATTTTTAAATTTAAAACAGAATGCAATTTCAAAAAAGAATTGTTTACATTATGTATAATTTGGTATGTTTCATCTTTTTATGCAAATATTACTACTTTTTTAAATTTAAATTCATATATTTTCGAAACATGATACTATCAAAAAAAATCATTAAATCTTGATATTACTTAATCATAACGAAATACAAGCCAAATTTTCATAATAAATCAAATACAAACACACTATTAAATTTTGTAATTTTATGCATTTAAGTTGAATTTTATGTTTATTGTATAGAAAAAGTTATAATAAAAAATCGATTTATTTAACAACTATTATCTAATTATTTCAAAATTTATATAAACTTTTTTTAAAAATTCAAGTTTTTCTTATTAAATTATTTTTTATTTTTGATGAATTTGCGTTTTTTTATCCGAAAGATCGATAGCACATTTAATTTTGAAGTTCTTTTTATTTTGACGATGTAAAAAAAATTGACATGTAATCATCTTAAATAGATTCAAACTTGCGTAAAAAATAATATGATATTAATAACAAGTTAATAGTATGTTTAGCAATTCATGACAGGCAGATCCTGTGCTTCTAGCCAAATAATTAAATAAATATATTGAACAGGTAATGATTAGTGAATAAAAAAATTATAGTTTTAATGTAATTTAATTACAAGTTTATTCAAACATTTAATGTTTGTATAAAGTTTTATATTTAAAATTACAAACATTCTTACCCTTTCTTTTTATTTTTCTTGCACAATGTTAAATAATGTTTAATCTTTTATCTTTTCAATTAACCCCTAAACTTTTTACAAAAATTTTCAACCAACAAGCAAATTAAATAGCGAAAAATTCATAAATTCATAAAAATATCTTAATGGGGGGTAAAGAAAACTGATAAATTTATTGGATGAAGTGTGATATGGAAAATTAGAAAATGAAAATATTAGTCTTACTTTACGCATATTTATTTAATTATAAAATCTTTACAAACTTTTTTCCTGATAAGCTGAACCAACAAAAACCAATTTAATAAAGGTTTTATCTTATCAATAATATTTTTACATAATAAAGCCAACAAGCTTAAATCCGCAAAACAATTTGATTCAATTTATTTTAGTTTTTATAAAATATTATCGAATTGATCAAATATAAAAATGACCAATAAAATTTAATTTTAGATTTCAATAGATATTCACCATTAAAAATATAAACAGTATATTTTGCGTTTTATTATTTAATTGAAAATAATAAAAAACATTTAAATAATATATTATACTAATATAAAAAAATATCAAAAACCATAAAAAGTATAATATTACAACGTGATAAGCAATAAAAATATAAAAATATATATAAAATATGTGCATTTTTACACAAAAAAATTTAAAAATAACACATTTTCTTTTTTTATTAATCTGAATGAAATATTATACACTATTCATGCAAAATAATACTGAAAAAAAGAGAGATGATCCTAAAGTTAACATAAAAACTTGTATAAAAATACTTTTAGAAATAAAGGCAAATCTAATTTTTTAATGTAGTTTTAGATTTGATTATTTCTTGAAGGCGGTTTTTTTTGCGTCACTTTAAATTCTTATTTTTGAAAGGAAAAAAACAGCAAAGTTATTGATGTTTCATATTTTTTGATTGTGACTTTTTGCAAACCATATTTAATAATTTAATATATCTTTCTCAATGAATAATAGCTTTTTTTGTTTTTTAATTTTTTTAAAAATTTCTTTTTGTTTGCATTATAAAAACATAAAACATAAATAGAAAAGAAGGAAATAGAATTTTGTAAACACAATTCTCTATTTATTATGCTTGAATAAATTTCTATGACCAATTGAATAACCTAAAAGATCAAAACATATCTTAGTCAGAATTAATAAATAAAAACACAATTTTTTATTTTTGACATATTTTAGTGATAATTATTGCTTTAATATAATTTTTTTTCCTTTAAAAATTGTAGAAATATAATGACACAATTTAATCTTGCTTTGTTGTTGTAAACGTATCATTCGATTTTTTTACATTTAAATTTTTTTATAACTTCCTCAGATCTAAAGTTATTTTATTTTATACCTTAAAAAACTTTAATTTTTGAAAAAAGGAACTAGTTTGTGGCATCATTAGTTTTTTGTAATAACCATATTTGTTTTTTGGTTTTTTACTTTAGATATGTAGTTAAAAGAGTGTCTGCTTTTTTTCTATTGCGATATAAGTGAATGTATATATGTTTTATAAAAAAGATGATTGAATTTTGATTTCATAAAATCATACTTTTTTTATTGCGTTTTTTCAGTATTCCTGACAATTATGATCCTTTTTATTAATGTTTTGTTTTGTAAACGATGATTTTGTTTTTTTAAATGCGTTTTGAGCCTAAAATCGTCTACACTCAGCGAATTTAAAGGTTGAATTGTATTTGACGAGTTTCTCCTTGAAGTTCTTCATACATAGAAATTTTTAGAAGGAAATCGGCATTCGAACCTCTTCGACCAATCAATTTATGCAAGCATGTAATGAAAAAACAGTTCCAATATAAAAATTAGAGTACCAGATGAAGCGAATATAATTTTCTTTCTACTCTTATATTGATGTTTTAAATATATATATTTTGTTGCAACGAATCATATATAAGAAGATAATACCTATAAAAATAGAATCTCGAAAATATTATTAATCGCAAATCTAACAAAGTAAAAAAATAAATATTCTAAAATGTTGTTAAATTATATAATATCAAAATATTTTTCTTCAAAAATATATTTGAAATAACAACATAGCAGTTAAAAAAATATAAAAAAAACCAATTTATATTAAAAGTAAAAAATCCTTAACTATAAAATTTGCTAAAAAGTATAAATCTCATTGCAACATTTATAAAGCTTGATTAATTTTGGCTAAATTCATAGGTTATAGCTTATTTTTATTTTACAACCTGATAACTATATTTTATATATAAATTGTAAAAAAAGGTCATAAAACTTAAAATACTACTATTTTTTTGAAGTATCCTCTTTGACTTTATATTGGTAATTACAATCACTTCCGATAAAATTCTTTGTATCAGAAAATATCAAATTTCTGAATGGTTTTATTTATAATTCTTTATCATCAATTTTATGGTATTTAAAATTATAAAATCTACCATTTAGGCGCAGCACTAACAGATAGAAAATTTTTAATTGTTCATAGATATTTTGTGCAGTAATTCCAACAAATAAAGAGGGTTTTTCTACTATATAAACAATTGCAATACCGGAACAAAAAAAACATCTTTTTTAGGCTTTTATTCCACATATAAAAATGGATAAATATCTATACATAGATTATAAAATTACAATGTTGTGTAAAAAGGTAAATAACTTTTGTACCGCAATATTTTATGATATCTTTCAACATTTTTGATATTAAAAACCGTATCATCTGTTATTAATTCTATTTGTAAGAAAATTGTTTATTTTTTTTATCGATATCGCTGATATTTTTGTGTTTTATAACAAAAAAAAATATGAAATTTGCAAGTGTAATTCTAGAATACTAATTTTTTTGTTTTTTTAATCATGTAAATAATGTTTATTATTATCCTGTTTTAATGCAAACATCAATATTACTGTCACCATAAATAGTATTAAATCACTACTATATACATTTTTTTTGAATAATTTGAATATAATACTCCATAATTTATATTTTTTACATTCTCTCCTTCTTTTTTTTATTTAAGATTTTATTTAAATACTTTTAAGTGATTTTTTATTATCACAAAAAATTCACAAAATATTAATAAGGAAATATTTCTATATTGCAATTTGCACATTCTTAATACCTTAATTTTTTTAAAAAATATTTTTTAAATAAAATATAAAATAATAAATATTTAAATTTGGTCTCAAAATTACTAAAAAATATTAATTTAATTGAAAATTATGTAGTACTCTATATCCGGTATTGTAATCGCATTAAAGATAAATTGTTTATTCATTCAAATATAAAAAAACACAATTCATTTCGCGATCAAAAAAATTAAATTTATAAAACTTAGAAATTTCATAAAAAAATGTCAATTAAGAATTCGTATTGCCCAATCTTTTTAATTTAATTTATAAAAAAATTAAAAACATAATCTTTTTCTCTTTTTTTCCGTTTATATATGTGCTTTAACACATCTGGTAAATTTTTTTTTATTGCGATTGGAAATCTTTATTTTTATTGAAATTTTTTGCTTGAAAACATTTACAAGCAATAAGAAACCATATATTTGCTCATTATTTATATATCTAAATGACTAATTGATATTATTCCATAATGTCAAAAAATTTCGATTTTCATTATTTGATGCCTATGTATTCCAAATTAAATAAATTTCGCAAATTTTTAATTTTTTCTTTTTGTCTTTTTAAGTTTAGTTAATAATGTTTTATTTTTCATTTTTTTATCCCATGAAAACATACCTCATAATTAAAATTTTATAATACTCAATTTATTGTACATATAGGTAGTTTTGAAATTTTGTTTCTATCTACAGTATTTTTTTCATTTGTTATACTCCATTTTAATACAAATGTGAGCAAAATACTTAATTATTATAAAATTGTATATTATTGTAAAATAAACCAATTTTTTTTATTCCGCTTTGCATTAGCAACAAAGTGATTTATTTTTTTTTACTCATTAACCTTTATAGGTTATCTATAGATAACAGATAGATTTCGTTTTTGACGTTTTTAGAGATGTTTTCTTAACTGATTACATGAAATCTAGTTAATCAACCAAAAAAGAAAATGTGGTAAATTAGTTATCCTTCATCCATAAAAGCTGTATTTTAATTTTAATAAAAACAAAAATCAAAATTAGTCAGCCAAAGCAGTAGTTTATTTCTTCTTGGGAACTATTTTGGCAACAAAAGCATTTTTAGTGCTTGCGAAATGATCATGTAAAAATGAAAGCATAAAATGAAAAACGAAGAATGATTAATCTATATGACAATTAGATCAAGAAAATTGCAATTTTTTGCCATTTTTCGTGTTAGTATTTTCACTCGAGGAAGAAACTTTTAAAATTTTTGTGATTAAAAATTTTATTTTTTATGGTATATTTAAATGTTAGATATTAATTCTTTTATTTTTATCAAATACTTATAAGGTGAGTTTATCTTAAACATATTTTTTAAAAATTATTATAAAAGTTCCCCAAATACAATAAGAAAAACCTTGAATGTTTTTTTTTTGGTGAATATAAAGTATAAAAATGTTATAAAATTTTTAAATACAAGACACAATAAATATCGTTTGATTACACAACATGTTTGCATAGCTTCATTCTGACTAACGATTAAACACATTGAATTAAAGTGAAAAATAAAAGTTATCAGCATATTTTGAACTATTTCTTACTTTAAAAACATTTATAAACTTTTAAAAATAGCTTTCATTTCACAAAAAATACACAAAATTATACTTTGCCAAAATATTGATTATTATTTAGCTTTTAGGTGTTTAAAATTTAAAAATTCGAAGATTTATAATATATTAGTTAGAAGGATTTATTATCGATATATCATTTCAGAAACAATCTTTTTCTTCATCAAAGTGATTGCTATCTTGTTTTTTATCATCCTCATAGCAATAAGTATTTTTTTCAACATCTTCAGTATTATCCTTTTCGGTTCTCGTGTTTCGACTGTTGCAAGAACAGTGAGAGTCAGAATTTCTGTTTTCGAAATATCCCACGTCGCTGTTATAGCCTCTATCTTCAATTCCTTCATAAGTACTGGAACTATCTAAAAATAAGTCAATATCTAATCCACCATAATTTCTTTTCTCGGGGATATAAATGTGATCTAAACTTTGTGATGTTCTGAGAATGCGTCCTCTGCATCCTACTGGTAAAATTTTTTCTTCGTTTACATAGTTATTATAACAGTTTTCATTGCGTCTATTATATGTGTCGTCATAACCACAATTCTCAATGTGTTTCATATGTTCTGGCAAATTTGTGCATGCCGGAGATTTGTGAAGTTTGTTAGTACAATCGTCTTTATCATTTGATGCCGCTGCCCATTTAATAAAAATAAAGTATTTAATGTTTAGAATCATGTCTCTCTTCATTTTTCAACCAGTTTTATCTTTTTAAATAGGTCTATTGACGAAATTATTCTTAATCCGTTTTATTTGTATTTTTATTAATCATTTCATTAATATGCCACAAAAAATTATGATTTTTTCAGCCAGATTAGCGAGAAAAAATATTATAAATTACTTTTTTTGTTATTAATTGGTTTTTAAAATAAAAATTAATTTATTTATATGTTATCAATTTCAGATGTGTTTCATTATGGTGATTATTTTTTAATATTTTAAGTCACAATGATTGTTCTAATTAATACTCTTCGATTTAAAAAAATGGTATTAGTGTTTTTCTTAAAATAATATAAATTAGAAGATTATATCATAAATGATAAGATAATTACAATTTTCTTTCTTTTATTTTCTAAATAAATGCAGTTTTTTGTATATTTCAAAATATTTTTAATTATTTGTTTTTAGTTAATATAAAATAATAATCTTTCTCGGTAACTGAATTTAGATACAATGAGCTTTTTAAGTGTCATCGAAGACACGTCATTAATATAAATAAACTAGCAAATATGTTGTACTTTTAGTTAATTACCATAGATGCGGAATATCGTTAATTAAAAATATATCATGTTGGTTTTGTTTTCATATTTAAAAAAGGTAAATTTTAAATTTTCTTTGAACATAAAATTGTATTACAAAATATTTTTTGTGCCTAATAGACTCACGATTTTAATGCACATATAAATCTAATCATGTACTTCTCTACTTAAACACGGCTAAAGAAATAAAACTATGTTAAATTTTTTTTCTTTTTCATATCCAGTTATAAGAATTATCATATTAGTTCCTTTTTATAAGCTAAGTAATAGTATAGGCTTAAGAGCATTAGCTCATACATTAAATATTCTTTTGAATTGCTTCCAAATATTCTTTATCACTTTCATATCAGGTTTTGATACTATGCTTTTTAGAGTTTTTATCTGTTGAGTGTATTGTTGCAAATATAGGTAATATGAAGAAAGACAAGAATAACTGAAAACTTTTAAATGAAATCTATCATTCAAAAAAACTTATTTTGTCGTGCATTCAAACTTTAAATAGTTTTATTATTTAACAGATCTTTAAGAAACTGTAGAAGATACAGATAAACAAAAATTTAAAGTGCTTCAATTAGAAAAAAATGTTTATTTTTCTTCTAATACTATTGCTGCACATATAAATTATGAAAAAAATTAAAAAACCACTAATTAGGAAAAAATAATAAAAACAAGAAAAAATATTTTCAGATAACTGATTGAAAAACTATAATTGATGAAGAATAAACACAAAATCGTAAATAAGATTCAATGAAATTATGATTTCTCTATAATTTAGTTTTATTATTATTTATTTATTTTATACTTCTTCTATTTCTTGTCTGCATTTATTTTTCGTCTTTTTTTTTCAATCTAGATATACAAAAAAAATTCAAAAATAGCTTATAAAGTTATTAATACGGTCCAGGTGGCTCTTTTATTTTTTGAAAAAGAATCAAAGAGGTCATCTAAAAACACAAATATTATTTCCAACAATAACTAAACTAATTGATAATAACATTTATTTGGTAGAGATAGTCAAACATTTAAATGCTTCATTGTAACTTTTTCATTTATTTATTTGTGTATTAATATGCGCAAAAGTGGTTATTCTTGTTAAATTCAAACGTGTAGTTGATTTTCATTACAATGAATATTAAATTTGTTCTAATCAAAAAAAAGAAAAAATTATGCGAGTTTTTTACTTAAAACATTGCTGGTGTTATTGTCTCAGCAATTACCATATTCTTCATTCTTCATCGGTAAAACCTATGCTTAAATTTATTTAATACATAAGCAGCCCCTTACTTTACTTATTCCTTTTTTGCAAACATGCTACCTAACCTTTCAAACTTCAATAAAAGAACGCTCAAGCAAAAGTCTGCCTGCTTCCGGAAACAACGGAATAGCCCACATTCAAGGACCCTTTTAAGCAACCACCACACTCTGGATAGGTTGACGGTAAGGCAGGATAGCTATATACATGCTATCGTTGATAAATGATCATTTCGTACTAAAACGAGATATAAAAAAAACAAAGTGTGTAAAGATAAAAATAAAAAATCACTATGAAGATGCTCGTAGTTACAATATAAAAACCGTTTTTATCGTTGTTTCTCTTCTAATTTTTGTGTTTTCTGTTCTGCTCTGCGCACGGATTCTAATAATTTATATGGATTCGTTTATGAAACATTGAAAATTTTAATAGTAGGTAAAAAAATATTATGAAAATTAAAAAAAGCGTAGTTTTGCTTCTTTATTATCACACACTTTGTTGTTGTTCCATATTTAAATGTTGATTTAGAGTTGGTTTGCGATATTTATGACTTTTCTAAAAAAAATTTAAAAAAATCAAGCTTAATATTTTGTGTCAATGAGCGACAATCTGAAATTCATAGTTTAGTATCGGTGACTAAAATAAAAGAATAATAATAAAATATTTTAATAATTATTAAGATAACAGAATTTAATTTTAAAGAAATTTAGAATTTTTAATAGTGATCAAAATGATTTGGATCTTAGGAAATTATAAGATTGATACATTATAAAATTTCACATAAAAAATATAAATACAAGGTTAATTCCTCAAATCGTAATTTATATTAAGAATTTATGAAAATAATTAATAAATATAGATGGCGAATAGAGAACATGCACCAAGAACAAATGGGTATTTATATTGAATTTTTCAAACAAAAGGTCTTAATATTTACATTTTGTTCAAAAATAATTTGTGATAAATTTTTTGAAAGTTATGCTTGACAACTTATTTTTATGTAATTTATGTGTTAAATTTTTATGAAAAATTCTAAATTGATGGAAAGCTTGACTTCCGAAAAATGCTTTACTTCTTATTTCACCTTTCTGTCCTTTTACACTGGCACATTACCATATTTTAAATAAAACTCAATAATACTAAAACATTTTTGATAGTGAAACTGTTTTAATATTTATTATAAAGTCGTTAACATAAATACTAGTTATTTTACTATTATTACTACTATTTCTAAAAGGATGATTGTCGATACTATTACTGCTGTTGAATTATTAAATATTTTTCTTTTTCTTTTTTTTGCTATTTCAACACTATAAATAACTTTTTGTAATCATTCTTATCTTTTAGATAATCACATTTTATCATAGAAAATGTTGAATATTTGAGTTTATTATTGGAATATATATTTTTTTATAAAAATTAGATTGAAAAATTTATTATCAATGTTATCTTTAATTTTATTCTAAATTCAAAAAATTAAGATATAAACTAATTTAATAATCAGTTATGTGTTTTTATGCCCCAAAACCTAGATCAGGACAATTTTTATAAAAAATCACTGTTTATTCAGAATGAAAATCTAGTATATTTCAATGATTTTTGCTATTATATTTATTATAATGTTAGTTACATATCTGCTTTTCACTATAAACATTGCTACTACTGGTACTATTATGATTAATACTGCTACACATACAATCAATAATAAAATTGTACCTGTAATTATACATTTTTCCTTTTTCTTAAATTTTAGACTTAAATATCTGTCACAAATACAATATGTGACATTTAATCTATGAATGTTAATTAAAAATTGTTGTGTAAATACGTAATATATTGTTAATTAATTGTTGACTTTAATTATTGATTATTTACTAACTGATAAATAATAATCGGAATTCAATGAAATATTAGATTAAAGATTTTATAAAAGATTTTAATCTTTAATTAAAAGAAGATAATTTTTTATTGTGATAAATTAATACAATTTAACAGATAAAAATATTTAAAGGATGAAAATGAAAAACTGATGTGAAGAATAAATCCACATTTCAATAAATATTGTATAAATCAAGTCTTCAATATTTACAATATCTTCTTGTGATTTTTCTAATATAAAAATTTCTTTAAATTAGTTTTTCATGCATACTAACTATTTTATTTAAAAAAAAATATAATTAAAATACTACTTCAAAAAAACTAATTGAAATTATATAAAATCTAATTTAGATACCTTAATATTTTAATAAATAAAGAAAATTTTTGGTTTTTATCACAATATAAACATCGTTTTTTTGATATTTTATAAATTTTAAGCTAACCTAATAGAAGTGGTATTTCCAAAAATCGATTTTATATGCGATAATGTGAAATTAAATTTAAGAAAAATAGTAGAAATGTGTTAAATTTAACCGCCGTACAATTAACAGAATTTCAATTTAAGACATAAATATATTTATGTGTTATTTTTATAAACATCGTATAACCTTATTGATAATATAAAAGATTTTGTATTTTTTTAGAAAGCTTTTATGAATAATAGTAACGACAAAATTAAATAAAGTTTACAATAATTTATATAAACAGATATTATAATCATTTTATATTTGTTCTAATAATTACAGTTGAAAGACATCTTAAAAACTCAGATGAAAATGTAGATATGTTTTTTTATATACAAACAACTTTGAAAGCATGTATTTATCAAAAATATAGATATAATTTTGTTTGATAATACAAATTCTTATAAAGGTTGTTTTTAATATATCATTGTTTAAACTATCCTCAATAATCACGCATTAAATAAATACAATATGGTAAGTGAACGTCTACAAAGGATTTAATGTATATACATGCTTGGAAGAGTTTCTGTTAAATAAAATTAATTAAACATTTATCCTATAATATTATATTTTCTGTAAAAATAGCCGCTATTCTGTATTTTAATAGTTTTAGAGACGTAGCTTATTTATGCAACAAAGTTGAATTATTCACATTCAAATCACAAAACATTTGTTAACACTGTATGCAATAATTGACATATGTGAAGTTAACAAACTAAAGTTAGAATTATTTATAATTTCGCTTTTATTCTAGAACAAGCCGAATAAAACTTTTTTTATTTTAGGCGCTGCATAAAGTGTCAAAAGTTTCTCGCAGAAAAACAAAAAAATAGAACAAATTTTAGAACTAATGAAAAGAATAAATATAAAATTTTATAACGAAAAGAAAAAATGTATTACGAGAGTTGTTTTTATTTACTGATATAACACCACAATCTTATTCATCAGAGCTTTTTCTTGAGCAATTCTGATCGATATACGCTATGCATCCTCTTTGCAAATCACCTCTCAAATGAAGCTTAACAGCAGCTTTGATTTCTTCAATACCAACAGTAGATTTACTTACTCTTTTGCTTAATGATTTTGCAAGCTCAGCTAGTGTTACAGAAAGATCAAGAGCCATAACGGCAAGACTGTCAAACGAATCTCTAGAAATTTGTGGTGGACATTGAGCAAATCTTTCATTCTTTTTGATGTACATTTTGAGGTTCCTCTTGATTTTATCGGCGTTGAATATGCCCTTAGGATCGCAGAAAGGCTTTCTTTTTGACTTGCTTTTCTTTTCTGATCCGCCGATATTTGGTGTGGTTGCTGATAATCCTGTTTGTGAAGCTTTATCTTTTGTTTGCTTGGTTGGTTTGTCGCTCATTTTCCTGTAGGGTCTTATTGTAATTCTTTATATAGCAGCAATGGAGGGAAAATCGGGAGGGCTTTTAAAACAAGGGATTAAGAAAGGAGAAAAGGAACAAGGCATAATATGCTGTAAATTGATTTAAAAAGAAGAAAATAGAGTCTAAAAAGAATTATTACGCAGTAAAATACAATAAAGATACTATAATATTCGCTTAGCTTCCGCTGATACCTTTGTTTATTGTATTTGTTAGTATTTCATAATGAGAGGGAAAATATAAAAAAAGGAGGTAAGTTAGATAACACAAAAAAATGAATTTAGACTGTTTTCTGCGTTATCAAAGACTTTTGACTTCTTCTAAAATTCGCGAGGTTTTCTCTATTTTCGAGAGGGAATTCGGTCGCCGGAATTTTATATTTGGAGGGAAGCAAAGAAAATTCGCAAAATATGGGAGGGAATTCATTTTTTTGTGAGGTAAAATTAATTTAATATAGTAGTATTATCAACTATATCAATGTAGAAGAAATATAAATGTTAAAATATTTAAAATATAAATGAATATTTTATATATTATCTATAAATATCCGAGATATGATAGTCATCTTAAATAATAGAATCATTTTAAAAAATACCTTATATTGTTATAATAATTTAAAAAATTGTAATCATGACTAATAAAAATTTAAATTTATAAATTATATTAAGTATCTAAATACACGAAGTCCAATAATTTATACTTATAAATGTTAGCATAAATCAATAAAAATATGAATTATATTATTAAGTATTATTTTAATACACTATTAAAAATCAAAATGTGCAAATATTTTATACTATATAAATTCACTTGTAAGTTGAAAACAACATATTAAAAAGTCTGAAAATGTTTCATATTATCTTTATTTGATAAAAATACCAATAACTGCTTAATTCCTTATTTTTTGACATCATTGAAATAAAACCAAATGCAAATGATATAAAACTAAATTTTTAAGAATATTTAATAATTTGTAAGAAGAAACTACACTATTTAAAACATATTATTGCATCAATGTCATTGATAAAAATAGAAAATCAAAGAAAAAGATAAAGATAAATTTATTTAAACTTCCAAATTATAGTGTAATAACTTCAAACAAAAACATTCATAAAATCTTAGAAAAGAGTTAAAAAATATAAAACATTTTTTAAGCTTATTATTATTATTATTATTAATACTTAAATTTGCTCGTTTTTAATAACTAATCTAAAGAAAAGCAGATAATTGAAACGCATGATCTTTACCGGATACTAAATATAATACAATTTTATACCTGCTTTATCATTATAAATAGCCACAATAAATATAATATAGATATTGTAATCTATTAAATAATCACACAGAAATTTAACAATTTTGCTTTAAAAGAAATAATAATTTATGGAATTTGCTTAAATATATAAAAAATTTAAAAATACTATTAAACATTTGACGTATACTAGATTTTTTATCATTTTCGCACTAAAATATATTACAATATCGTTCTAGTTTAATATTTATAACCAAATCACAAATAAATTTGTTTTTATAAAAAAAGTATTAATTATATAGAATTTTTGTGGTAATTCGTTTTTTATATTTTATATTATTATTTGAAGATCAAATAACAATATAAAATATAAAAAACGAATGTAAATTATTTAACGTCAAAAAATATATTAATTCAAGCTAAAAATTGGAATGTATACATATAGATAATAATTTTAAAATGCAAGCAATTACATCGAAAATCAGTAAAAAAAATGTGAAATAATATATTTTAATATAAAAATCACAGATTAAATTTTTGAACAAAATTTATTGGCAATTATTTATATATTAAAAAGATGAAAATTAACATATTATATCATTGGATCTAAAATTATATATTCGACGAAATTTGAACTATATTTCATGTTGAATTTATAAAATAAAATTTTTAGTACAAAAATTGTTTCTGAATCTATTTCCCATCATAATTGTTTTATTTTTTGAAATTAGTACTTAATATAATCCGTCTAATTTTGTTTTAGGCAATGAATAAAAAATAGCTGTCGAATTATATAATCCTTACAGGTTCCATATAATATTGGTAAAAAATAATAAATATTAAATATTGTTAGTCTCTTAGTAGTTGAAATATTTTAGATCATAAACAACTAATATTATTGATTTGTAAGTATATATTGAAATATGTAATTAGTAATAAGTATTTTTACACTGTAAACAGAAAAATTTATGTTTAACCAGATAAAATCAACAATGAAAGCTATTTTACGTTATATTTTTTTCTCTGCTTAGATAATCATTACTTCCCTAAATCAACAAAAAAATATCGTCAATTGTAAGTTTAAAATTGTTTATTTGCATTTCCTATAACTTGATCTGCTTTTTACTGCCAATTTTTGTATATAAAAATTCAATAATTGCTAAATATTACAGATTAGATGGTTTTTATTTACATAAAAGTTATTCATTAAACTAATTATAAAATAAAATACAAATAAAAACATATATTACTAAAAATTAGACACTAAAAAAATATAAACACCGAAAATAGTATTGAAGAACTCGTATATTTATTAAAAAAATACTTTAAAAAAATAATAAATCTAAACTTAATATTAATATATCAATTGATTTGCCTCATAACTATTAAAAATCATAAATTTTTTGTTGCGGTTCGGACCTAATAAATGTATATATTAGTTTTAAATAATAGGATGAAAGAAAAAAAGGAAGTTATCGATTTATAAACAGCATTCATTTCTTTTTTTAGAATTAAAAAATATAAAAGAAGCAATAAATACTATAGTTACTATTTTTTAAATACTATGAACCATTCGTTATATCACTTTACAAAATAAACAAATTTAATATACTATATTAGCTTTTCTTTAGATAAATTTTTTTTTGTACGATTCTATGTTATATTAATAATATTTTTGAAAAAAAATTTTAAATGAAACTTAATTATAATTCGCATTGTAAAATCTTCTGTAAAATGTCCTAAGAGAGTTCTAATCTTTTTTGCGTGAAAAACATTACTTTAAAAATCCACAAATAACTTATTTATTAAATTAATCTGTTGAATATATTGAAAAGATATAAAAAAAATATTAAACAACATATATGTGCAGTTAAAAAACTTTTTTATCGTTTTGAAGGACTTTCATAGTCACAAAAATATAAAGAATTTCGATTTATGAGTAAAAATTTTCGCTTTGTTAGTAGACATCTGAAAAAAAATGACACATCTTTCGAAAAAATTACTATTATAGATTTTTTTACTATATCATTGAATAACTAAAGAAATTCACATGTGTTTTTTATGAAATTTAAGCAAAAAAATTCTTTTTAATTTCAATTTTCAAAAAATACATGTAATCCAATTTACATATATAAATATAATATAAAAATTCATTAAATTTTTCAATTATTCTCTTTTTAATTAATAAATTAGAATTGATACTTATTCTGTGATTAGTTGAATTTTTTCGGATGTAAACTGTTAGAAACAAAACACTTTTAGTTATTCATGATATATAGAACAATTAAATATACATATATCATATTAAAATATCCAATATGTATAAGTAGAACATAAATAGGAAATTAAACGTGTTGAATTTGATGCATCAAGCTTATTGATTTTTTTTGAATATTTTAATTAATATTTTTATAATGAAAGATTTTATTGCATTATTTTTATTGTTTTATAGTTTTTAAGGTTTTTAAAATTTAATAAACAATTGATTAATATTGAACAAATCTTAAAAAGTTTGTTGTTTTTATAAATATAAAGCTGATGCATCTCGCATTCACATATATATCTTTAATATTAATCGTACTATCGTACAAAGAAGACAAAAAAATATAAATAACTGATAGAATATAAAATTAACATGTTTTATATATTATCTAATTTTTATAATATCTCAAATGGTAAAATAAAGGCATGACAGTTGGCTGATGCTAAAAATCAGCAACATATATTCTAATTAACAAATAAAGGTTTTTTTTGTCTCCGTTCCAGATACTTCAGTTTTTATATAATAAATTATTCATATTTTAACTATATTCACATTTATATATAGACATAATTTTCAATCATATAAACATTGTGTACAAATTGAATTATTTGAAAAATTATAATCCATATATATTGTAAAGGTTAATATTTTCAATTTTTAGTTAAGAAAAGACATATAGATTTGATGATTTTTTTATAAAACAAAAGGTAATATTAAGTTAGTCAATAGCAACAATAAACCCTTACTATTCAAAACAACATAGATTTTTAGAAATTATTTTATGTGTGTTTTATTATTTTGTTTGACATTATAAACTTTCTAAATAGCAAAAAACATGAATTTTAGAACCAACGATTCAAATTGATGAAAAAAAAATTGTTACATATTTCATTTGTTTTCTTGATTATTTACTTACATTTAATGCGTAACTATATTTTAAGTACTAATGGTCATATTTTTAATTATTTTAATACAAATAAATCCATCTATGTATCCTTTTCATAATAAAAAATGATTCAAGTATTCACGTTTCTATTTCAAAAGTTTTTTAATGTATCGTTTCAAATTATGAATTTAGCCCGACTGAAAAAAACTTTGCCGGATCGTAGAAATAAATATTTTTCTTATACTTATAATATATTGTTTTATAGTGAAAATTTCACTACTATTTCAAATCATTTCTATTTATAAAGTTAAACAGTTTTTTAAAAAATTAATATTTATTTTTCTCACGTTATAGTTACACATTTTTTTAGTATAAATAGAAAACTAACTTTTTTCATTGGCTTTTTTTAACTCATTAAAGATTCTTTTGCCAACTATGTTTGATAAAAAAAATAATTTTCTTTATCATTTTGGTTTTTATACAATTAAAAGGATTAAGGCAATAATAATTATATTAAATTAAACAAATAATAATTTGTAAGGAAAAAAAACATACTGAAATATTACAGTCGTTAAACAAATTCATCATATATATAGAAAATATATAAAGCTTCTTAATCACTCGTTTGAATATTTAATAATGTTGGCTGTAGAAAAAATTTATTTGCGAACTTTGCATAAAAATTATGTAGATAATGTAAAATTTTACGTTAACTATTTTTAATCATTTTTTGTAACAGAAAGTCGTTTCTGCTAGTATATTATCTTTATAAATTGTAACAGGATGGTAAATCTGTCTACGAAGAGTTTTTTTAACATATTAAATCGTTTTATTAGTTTTTTCAAAATTCCATGAATAAGAGAAATAAAGTGTCAAATAGAGTTTTTTTATGTGTGACTTTACCGGTTTTGCAATAATATACAAAAATAAATGCGTCTTTAAATCAAATTAATCTTTTAATTTAGTTGACAGACGTCAATAAAATTATATTATATTCATTTATATCTTTTTGTATATAAAAATGCTTATTTGGTCAAAGTGCTAAATATAAAATATTTTAAAAAGGTGTATTTATATTTAAATCCTACTACATCAAGACCAACTTACATTTGGTCTATAGTTTATGGTGCAGAATAAAAAAATTATTTGTACTAAAATATTTTATACACCGCTATCAATTCAATCTCTAGTCGATTTGGTTTGATTTATCTAATAATATTAGTGATCATAAAATAATACATGCGTATTTTTCAGATCCAGTCTATGTATCTCAACACAATAAAATATAGCGGAAAGTCTAAAACAGTGCTATAAATTTTCGATGTCTATCAAACTTAAATAAATTATTTAAAGTTTTTTACGCAAAATTGATATGCAACAACCTTCATCATACTATGGTTTATCAAATATTATGAGTTATCATTATTATTTCAATGCAATATTCAATCAAAAAACAAACCATAATTAGGAATAATTTGTAATAGATGCAAACTTTAAAGTTTTTTATATTCGTATCCCACTTAAAACCAATTTTTATATACCACATTATAGTATTGATAATGGTCATAATCAAAAGATAACATAAATTTTACAATAAAATACAAGTTTAAGAGAGTCTTACTGGTTTCGATTTTCTTTTAAATTATTGATTAATTCTAAATTTTCAAAAATGGTAAAGTTATTTTTGTTTTGAAATCAATCAGAATCTTTTTACTAATACCTTTCACATAGCATATAAATTTACTAAGGCAAAGAAGATAGAAGTGTGTTTGTAATTATGTATATTTATATATAAATTTTTTGTGTAAACAGTATGACAGCTAGTGCTGTCAATAGATAAACATTAGAAAAGAGGGTTTTTTGTAGGTTGAGTACATTTAAAGTTTGCGCACAATTAATTAAATATTATTCTGTTTATTTTTCATTTATATTTTTATTATTCTTCTTTACTTTATTTTAGTTCTTTCTCTTTTTATTAAATCCTTCTTTTTTTCTCTTCTCTCTTTTTTTTTAACTCAGCGAGCAGTTTAGATGCATCTTTTGAATTCAAATCATTCTGTAATATATCACATAGTTCCAATCTGCATTTTAACCTTTGACTCAATATAAAAGACAGAATTTTTTAAGAGTTTTTAATATAAATGCACCGTACTAGGCATCTAAACTTATCTTTCTCTTGGTTATTTTATTTGTAAATTAGAATAAATAAATAGGAATTTTTTTCTATTGATGATTTTTTACAGATATTAACGCAGGTACAGACAGGATATTATATTGTGTTTTTTTAAGTCTTCGTAAATATATCTATACAAAAAATCAATCCAAAGTAGATATTTCAAATGAGGATAGATAAAGAGTGTTTATGTATCCTACATGTAAGTTTTGTATGTCATATCTGCACACTAAAAATATTTAAAAATAAATATATGTAATTTTTTGTTCTGTAAAATATTAAAAGTTTTCGAATTTTCATGAATGTAATACAATTTCACCTATTAACAATAAAATGATTAACCTCATTAAATTTTTTAGTTAAAATGTTAGAATAGTTAAAGACAGCGATATAGAAAACATTTTTTCTGTAGTAATTTATAACATATAAAGAAATTGTATATAAATTCGCACCAAATAAAAATTTAAAATCGTTTTTTAGATTGGAAAATGTTTATTAAAAATACGTAAATATGAATTTTTTGTTTTGAAAAGTAAAAAAACATTTATTAATATAGATTATATTTTATAATAAAAGATAGTTTCACCTTTAAATAATAGTTTGAAACTTAAAAAGCTAATTAACAGATTCTATACTTTTTATAGATTTTGTATGTTAGTAAATTAGACATAAACTCTCTATATTTAGACACAAAACATATAACATAATTTCAATATGAATATCCGACAATATGTATATGTAAGAAAAATTGTAAAAAAATTATTCTAGAAGAGAATTACAATGTTTGTGATAAAAACAAGAATATAATATTCAATCAAATTATTCGCAGATCAAACGTTTCGCATTGTGGTATACCACAATCCAAAGTTATTCTACCAGTGATAATTTAACCTAAGACATAATGAGCATTTATTGTCAACCGTTGTTCCTTTATTTCCAGAACTATATCTAAGTATTTAATGACCCATATATATCATTAAATGTACAATGATAAAGAGGAGCAGAAGGCATGGACCAGGTATGTAGCAGGCTCTGAGCACAGGACTGAACCCGCTAGACATATTTTACTGCCATATAATAAACACTACCCTACAGACCTTGCTCTTTACACCCTTTTTTACGGTGATCACACCGGCATCCGGGCGGATACAGCACGAATGTATTTTTTTTGTTGAATATACATACTTTTATTAATTTTGTATGTTATAAATTTAACCCGAAAAGTTGTCGAAATAAAATTTGATATTAAATAAAAATATATTACTAGTTTTTTATTACACTTTATTTATTTCTGAAAATGTGTTTTTAAGAGGATTCAAAATTTTATAAAACATTTTTATGATTTTTAAAAAGCTAGACATCTTTATATGACGGTTTTAGTAAATATCTGGTTTCGAAAGATGATTCAATCTATTTAGTTAAAAATTTTTAAAAAAAATTATCAAATAGCTAGATTTATCTTGAAGAAAATATAGATACCTAATTTAATATATTTTTAAGAATCTTACTTAGGCGGAAAATCGAAGTGTTTTTCAAATTATAAGTAGCTATGAAAACATTCGAATATCGATAAAATAGTCTATAGATCTTTTATTTTTTTATACTTTATGACTAAACCTTCCGTAATTTTAAAAATACTTATTACCAAGATATTACTCGATCCGTTATTATTCCTAGCCAGAATTATAGAAATACAATAATTTTTGAAGGTATATGATCGAATGAATTATTTCTTTTTATAACCTAATAAAAAATTTTCTTTTAGTTCAAATTACACACAGTTTATTAGATGTTATTAAAATATTTTTTGTATAGTTGTTTATAAACGGTATGTATCATTTTTTATATCTATAAAAATTGGTTAAAACACAATACTTAGTTTTTTTAAAAAAACTTTTATAGCACTATTTATATCTGATTATTTTATTTTTAAAAAGTATCCAAAATTAAACGAAAAGTAACAGAGAAACACTAAATATATAGAAAATATCTTTTATTGGAAAAATGTGTAACTGAATGTTAAAATTTTTGTTATTTTTTTACGGTCACCAATTAAATAAATATTTCTGAAGCGCATCGAACTAAGTAGAAAGGTCAAATCTATACGCAATCATCAAACAAAATCACAGAAAATCAAATTTAAACAAGAAAAATTTTAAAATAATCAAATATAAAAAGGTGTAGTGTGTAGTAATAAATGTTATTTTAAATTTTAGGATTAATTTAAATACATTCAATTTACATATACTCAATATAATTCTTATTGTTGATATATAAACTACATTAAGCATTTTGAAATAATACTAATTTAGTTTTTTTTATGTGAAAATTGGCAGTCGGTATGTGAATTATATATTTTCGATCTTTTAGTAGTGTGCTAATAAATAACAGTTGATTTTTAGCAAAAAAAAATAAAAAAAATCATATTAACTGTTGTGAATACACGTAAATCTTATTCAAAAACGAAAATTTTGTAAAGAATTGGATGTGTTTATACAATAAGCACATTAATTTACTAGATTAGAAACATGAAGTGAAGAAAAGCGATTGTAATCATTTGGTATTTTTTACAATGTTGTATTAATATTCTAAAATTGATATTCAAATATATGGCATATAAAAAGCTAAACAGTTAAAATTAAACCGTTATGATATAAATATTTTTAATATGCGTAAATGTTATAAATTTTTTGCGAAATTATGAAATAACCAAATAAATCATTAATGTAGAAAAAACTAAAATTGACTTTATCATGATATTATGCAATTATACAATGAAGAAAATAATAATAAATGACAAAAAAAATAATATACTAATGTTTGGGAAACAAATTAATTGTAAAATTTGAATATTGAATATGGTCACCGAGTGACAATGTAACATTCATTGTGTAGCATTAGTAACTAAAAAATAATAACAGAATAAATATAAAAAGTTTTAAAATTATTAAAATAAAAGAATTTGATTTCAAATGTTTGTGAATTTTTTTATTAGTGATCAAATTAATTTAGATGATAGAAAATTAAAAATTCATGTATTATAAATATTATTTAAAAATTAGAATAAAATGTTGATTTGATAAATTTGTAAATTTATTTAACAAATTAGTTAAATAGTCTTTAATATAGAATGTAATAGAAAATATTTCGAAGAACCAATCAAATAATAAATAAATCTTACAAACAAAAAGTCTTTAATTTTTGCAAATACAACAGCGAAATAATATTTTAATTGTTATGCAAATTTATAACCATTTATACATTTAAGAACAAGACTGCAGATTCGCCAACCAAAACTTAATTTTGTTGATTATGTTGGTTTTATTGAATGGTTCCTGAGAGTTTTCGTCAGGATTTTTAGATTTACTTTTATGCTTCATTTTCTCCTCTCCTCTATATCTTCAATCTCTATTTAAATCTTTATTTGATAAATTAATTAATTTATCAATTTCAAATAATTAAAACATTTTAATTATATATTAAAAATATAGATTAAAATTATAATGCTTTATAATTTTAATTAAGATAAATTTATTTTAAATTATCTTCAAGGTCAGATGTCATTATTCCTCTATTTGGAATTTGACATTGCGTACATCTGACAAATTTCACAATATTTCTTTAGTATAAAAATATCACCATTAATTTATTAACATCATTGTTTTTGTTATAAAAAAATATAAAATTATTGGCTACAATTTAAATTTAAATAAGAATTATATTCGATATTGCACTGAATATTTATATTAAACTTCTTTTTGAATATTTCTAAACATGAAAATCTTTTTTTATCTTACTATATGATAAATTAAATAATAAAAAGAAGATAATGTTCTAAATTTCGAAGATGATAATTATTGACCAATTTTGCTTTATTCTACAATTTTTGAGCAAACTCAAAATTTGGTATTCAACATATGTTATTTATATGATTGTTTTTAACCAATTATGAATTAAAAAAACCGTTATAAGAAGATGCCATACGTTTGTAAATCAAACTAATATGCCTATTGAATCATTGAATTGTATGAAATTTAGAATATTTGTGTAAAAATATCTTAAACTTCTGTTTAATTTATTTACATATTTAAAGTATCTTTGTTTTTCTAAAAAAATTGAATATGGATATTTTGAAATTTAAAAACAGAAAAATAATAAGAATAATTTCACTAAAGGCAATAGGAATAAATGAAATATATATGATTTAAATATAAAAAAATTTAAATATCATGGTTTCATATGGCAAAACAACTACAATTTTATGTATTTTACAATAGTATTAAATTTATAAATTGGGTATCCGCAAAATAAAAAATATATAGTTTTTTTTGTAGAAATTATAAATTTATTTAAAATTCTAATAAAAAATAAAAACCTGGATATTTATTAGTATATTCAGTTTTTGAAACTTTAAATTTTTAGTTAAAAATGAAATTGAATTTTCTATATATTTACACAATAGTTTTTTTGTGCATGAAAGATTAAAGATAAAGGGTTATTGATTTTTTCAGTAGTTTATTAAAATTGTTATTGATATTTATTAGTATTTCTTGATTAAAAATATTTAAAACCGAATTATTTTTCAGGTTAAAATAGCATTTTTTATTAGTTCTATAAATATAAATAGTAATAAATTTTTATAAAATAACAACTATATTTTAAAAACCGAATTGATTTTTATTAAAACTTCTTTAAATGCACAAAAATCTTTAAAGTTATTTATAATAAAAATTGTTATCTAAAAATACATTGGTTTCACAATTATGAATTTTTTTTCAAATAAATTTTTATAATTATAATAAATGCTGACTTCAAATTTACAACTAAAAAATAATCAATAAAGTAAAGCAATACATATCAAACAATATATTGTCTTACATTTATATATAATAAAAATCAATGATATTGATAATCATATTAAGATTTTTTCCCACAGATTGTTATGCTTGCCTAGAAAATTAAAAATTAAAAAATATTAAATATCTCTACACTATGACTATATTTATTACTTATTATGTAGAAATTTTGATTAAATATTTTTTGCTAATTATAATTTTTTTATTATCATATATGATTTTTAGCAAAAATAAATCGTACAAAAAATCTAATACTAGATGAATTTCGTTAAAAAATGTTTAAAAGATATAAATACAATTGGGAAAAAAAGATGAAAAAATTTGTTGTTAGATGTGAAACATTATTTTATCTTCAGTTTTTATACACTAAAACAGAAAAAAAACATTTTAAATAAATACCTTGATAATTTTATAAAATTTTTATAATAATTTAAGAACTTGCAATTTTACTTAATCAAAACTTAAGCAATAAATTTGAAGTTAGAAATTTCTACAATGAATGTTTTAATATCTATATTAAAGTGTTTTTTAAATTAAATATACACATGAAACAAAATTTTAAATTCTAAATTTAAAACTAAAAATTGAATGTTGATTATTTGAATTTTTTTTAAAATATTAGAAAAAAAGGTAAAAATATAAAAGATAAATTATTGTGAATTTCATAAAAAATCTTAGTCTAACGGATAAATTTATAAGGGATTTATTCTTTTGATGTTATTAATTTATTCGAACCTTTGCGGTTTATTTAAAAACGCTTTTAATGATTAAATTAATTCAGGTAGTTAAAAAATAGCCTAAATAGCTAATAATTATTAATTTTTGTAGATTAGCTTTACTTTAAGTTCTTACTAGAATATTTAGATTTTTTAGAAAACATTTGCAAATAAACTTTTGTTCAAAAAATGTCATATTAATTTGTTTATTTTATTTATTGATAAAAGGTGCAGTTTTTTTAAACAAATAAACATGGTCTTTTTAAATAACTTTAGAAAAAAGATCAATTTATTTTTTTTATAAATTCTGGTCAATTTAAAAACTTAATAAATCTGTACCATGTCATTTCGATTTTAATATTTGATTAAAAATAAAAAAAAATGGTTTTTTGATAAAATCTGTTTTAGTGATTTCAGAATAAACATTTCTTTCGATAAAACATTTATTTTTAATAGGAAATTTTCAAAATCTAAAAAATTTTGCAAGCCTTCAGAAATTATATTAAATAACTGAGATATAAAAAATATAATACACGCCATTAAAAATAAAATTAATATTATTTTATAAATTTCAATGAGAACTGCTCATTCTTTATTATTTTTATGTTACTTATTCGGTATGAAGATTCCTTACAAAATTGGCCATTTTCAAAAAACCAAGATCTATTTCATTAAAGTACATTATCAGCAATCCAACAACAACTGCGACGGTGGTAAGATTTACGATACAGTTAACAGCAGCATTTTTTACTTCACATTGCCCGTATCCGAAGTACGACTTGCCTAATCCCAAGCTCATTTCAACAACTTTCATCAATAATAAAGCAGCAATCAATGTTCCGAAGAAGTTGTATCCCATATAATACGAAACACACGCACTAGCAATTCCGGTAATAGAAAGACATGAAAAAGCTGTTTCGATGACTGTCACAGGCTTTCCTATTATATTTTTGCATATTTTTTCATATAAACTAAAGGGAAAAACGCACATACTTGTTGCCATAAGCAGCTGGTTTAGATTAAAAGGTGCATTCTGGTTAGAAAAATTGATTGGAACAAGACCCATTATGCTTACAACAAATGCAAACAAGAAGAAAAGCACTTTGATCCACAAATTTTTGTTGATATTAACGTATCCTTTCAAGAAACTCTGTTTTTCCGCAAAAAATTTTGAATCACTGAAATATTCAGAATAAAATCTGAATCCGTTTGTTAAACACTTGAGAATAACAAAAAACGCCGTGCTTATTTTTAAATACCTCTGTGCCAATGTGTTTTCGTTCAAAGATGGAAGAATTTGGACAGCAACAAACGATGCAGTCAAAACAAACAACATTACTGTTTCAAAAATTGCTATAACTTCACCAGTTACCTTTTGGACCTTTTTTTCAGGTATCGGGGTGCTTTCTGGTGCTTGGAATTTCACTGTGTTTGAATCGGAATTCGCGAACATATAATTTCTACGTGATTTTAATGTCATTATAGTGTAATCTAAGTTTTGATGTATTTATAGTTTATTTTGCTAGAAATTTGTCTGGAATTATATTTATTATTAAATCTGGTGTTTTTTGGATTTATTTTATTCTTATTTTGGCTTATATTAAAATAGAACAAAAATTTTAATTTGATAGCAGGCAATGCTTTTTTTATTATTTTCTTGCTGTTTTACCTCGAAATTTTTAATCTACACATTTTTGGTAATTTTTAATTTGTCGTAACCGTCTATGATCTTGCAAAAAATTGCTCGTAATTGAGAAGAGAAAGAAATAAACACGTGATAAAAGAAAAAAATCAAACGCTTTTTTAAAAATAAAGAAATTTTTAACAGTGTTGCTGAAATCTTAATCACATAATGAATCAACAAAAAAAGTAAAAACTAGATTTACAAATTTTATTGTTGATTGATTAAAAATAACAATTAAACAATTTTCATTAAAGGGTTTTTGTAATCTTTTTTTCTTTTAATTGAAATGAAATAATAAAACCATAAAATGTGTTTTTTTTTATATAAATGCAAAATTTAATGAAAAATGATTATCGTGAAAATTACAAAAAATTTTCACTTCCGATAAGATTAAATTGGATATAATCTTCTATCTAAAGCAAAATAATAAATTATTTTATAGCTATTGTCATGAAAAAATAAAGTTATATATATTATGCTTTCTTTTGATAAAATCAAGTAGTCAATCCAGAATTTTATGTTGATGAAACAAAAAAAAATAACATTGATATTAATAAGGTTATAAAATCATTTTTTATAAATTTTTGTAAAAGAAGGTTGTCTAACTAAAATAACATCATAGCCTTCAAAATTACATTTTTATGCATGTAAAAAATTTAGAAATACAAAAGTCAACAGCTTATGATGAACTTATAAATTTTTGTATCATAAATTCCTTCATATGCAAATTTTGAGATTATTAAAAAAACATCTCAATGACAAATGACAGACTTATAATAGTAAAAATACAATAATCTTTTCTTATTCAAAATATCTGTAAAATTTTGTTTTGTATAAAATTTTGTTTGATAATAATTTTTTTTCTACTATAAGATCAACAAATTATGTCTTACATGCTTCTAAATTCACTCGGATTTGATTTTATAATAAAATCGTTGCCTATAAACAACAAAAAAAATTCTATATTTTTTTATACATATTTCTGCTTCAAAATCACAATTTACATATTTTATTGTTTTAACACAAATTGGATTTAAAAATATTAAATTACCTAATAAAGTAGATTTGAAGTAAAAAAAATATTTCAAAGATAGATTTTCATATGAAATACATCCATACATCACCTTAATATAGTTTTTAATTTTTAAAAAATATTTAATGCAATATCTTCCTAAATAATCAAACTTTCATACTTAAGAACATAGATTTGATTAAAATAGATTTTATATCGAGTTTTATACTAAAAGCTTTCATCAAAAAACATTCTAATTTGTATTTAAAGACATTCAATTACTATATTAGATAATTTCAAATATTTGTTATGAAGTTTATTTTATGAATTATATTTATTGGTGTGATGGAATATGTTTTTATTCAATAATCAATAAGAATTCATATAGATAAAAAAAACTTACAGGGTTAATTAATTTACTATACAAATATGATTTATTAAAGTTCAATGTAAAATTTAACGAATGCATTATATGCAGTATATATTACTGTCCTGTAAAGAAGGAACATTGTTGGTTTTTAAAAAACCTTCTAAAAGATTAAAAATGTTTTTGTTATTATATTTATTATTAATATTACTAAAATGGTTACTACTAATATCATTGCTACTAACATTATTACTACTACTAAAGTTATTTTTATTGTATAACATTCTCTTTTTTCTCTTTCTTTTTTTACTTAAATAACTTTTTTTTTTTTTATCACTAAAAATTCACAAAAAACCCTAATATAGAAATATTTTATATTGTTTTATTACGCATACTAATTTCTTTATTTAAAAAATAAAATTATTTTCACAATACTATTAACATAAATTTATTTATAGAATATCAATAAGATAAATTTAAAACACATTGTTTTAATTACTAATTTTAAAACATAAAAAATATCTGATATTGTATATCACAATTACATTAAGAATTAACAATTTAAGTTATATATAATTTAAATTAAAGGTTTTTATTTTTTATAATACAAGTTTAATCCATTTAAACATGAACATTGTTATACTGCGTTTGTAATTGCTGATTCGTATTCATTTACTTAAAAAAATTTCAGCACATTCATAATTTTTACAATTATGCCAATGCAACAGTAATGACTTCCTTATTGAAGCTCTAGGAACAGGTAAAAACAACCAAAAAAATTTAATAAATATAGAAAGTTCGTTTGAATAAGATCATAAAAAAACGACTATACAATTATCATGGAACATGAAAATTTAAGAAAATATCAATTTACAAAATTTTGTGGCTAAAGAGATACAATAAAAAATTCAATATTGTGGTAAACTACACTCAAGTCAAATCAACAAAGAATAGGTCAATTTAAAAGAGGATCGAATTGACCATAAAAAATTCTACAAAAGAAGCTGATCATTTCTTCTCTATAAAAGACTCCACAAAACCAACCCCAAATAAATGTGATCTTTTACAAGTGATGGTACCTTAAGACAAATCGATGGCATTGAGAGAAGCCAAAAAAAATTAAAGATCATACAATAGAAAATAAATACCAACAGGTAATTATTCTTCATTTTCTATTTTCGAATCATTTCTTTACGCTGCTTTTATACTTCTAAATTTCGCAATATCGACTATAGGCATTGTTTAAATCCTAAATAATGCATTAAAAATGATTTAAAAAAATAAATGACACTATTTATTTTGATGAATAGAAACATCAAGTAAATTATTTGATTGTGTTTATCTCGAAATGTTTATTTTTGTTCTATTTATATTTATTAAGAATGATATTTTTCTTTTTTTCCTTGTGTTTTTTAAAAATTTTAAATCTAATTGTATATTTTAAAAATATAAAAATATAAAAATACAAAAATTCATAGCAAAAAAAAATTTAAGGCAATTATCACATCATATTCTACAAAAAATAAGATGTTTCATATTAGTTTTTTTTTAAAAAATGACTAATAATTGATATTTATGAAAAGCCATTTAAAAATGCTTTTAGTTTTCAATTTACTAAATGAATTATTTTTAAAAGAACTAATGTAACCGATATTTCGGTTTTGGATTGGTGTGTTTTTAGAGATAAGAAAAAATAACTTAGAATTAATATAATTTTAAAAAGGGGGAAAGAAAAGGTAAATATAACATAAAAACTTGTGTATGTTAAAAAGTAAAAAAAATATTAGTAATAGTATAATTAACTGTCAAATTGGTGAAGAAATAAAAACCAGAACTTGAACATATTTTGAAGTTTAAAACCAATAGTATTATGAAACTTTTCTTGCAGAATTTTCTCAAATTACAGAACTTAAAATTAGAGAATTTTCAAAAAAAAACACAACAAAATTAGAAAAAGTTTTTTTTTTATTGAAATTGATTTAAATTTATACGTATTCCTGTGTTTTATGAAAAAAATAAATAGCAAAATAATAAAAAATTGTTTTTATGTTGAATTTAATAAATATTTAATGATATAACTGTTCAAATATCAAAAAATGTCAAATTACTAAAAAAATAACAAAAATCTATCTCAAGTAATATTATATTTTCTTAATTCCATTTACAAATATTTCTGTAATCTTAAATACTATTAAATGTATTAATTTGTGTATATATTTAAGATAGAAAATACTGTACAACAGAGGAAAATTTAATATACATGTTTATTCTTTAAAAAAATATACACACCCTTAAACATGAGTTATATCGGTTTTACATCTCCAGAATATCTATTTGAGCTGAAACACCTAAATAATCATAATGTCAGAGGAAGGAACAATTAAATCACTACAACACACACAATTATAGTAAAACGAGCTGGCGTATCCCTAGCATCACTTGATATGCTATAGTGTATAAATTTTATACAAATAACACTATTTCTCCTGTTTTGTATCTATTATCAATTTATGCTTGTGTTTCCAATAAAAATCACGTGAACATAACAATGTTGGTTTTTCATTATTTGGATGCGAATGTTTTTTAAAAGAGTTGTAACAAATATTTCATTAAAAAAAACTTAACTATATATTTTTTGCAACAATTTAAAAATTTTAGTTTTTTCTGATAACTAATAATTTACCGTAAATTTTTATTGTTTTTTTTTACATGATTTTGCACACTTTGTGAAAATTTAAAAGTGCTTATTCTTAACTATTACTACTTTAGTCTTGAAATGAATAATTTTATCTTCAAATAAACCATATATTTTTAAGAAAAATTTATATTCTATAATTTTTATTAATTAGATTGATACACAAATTTCTATTTTTAAAAATTTATTTTCCATTTCTTTTATACGCCTTCTTGTATTATTAGTTTTATAATCTAATGATATTTGAGCATTTAAAGTATCGCATTTTCATATCTTTTTTTGTCAATAATAGTTTATAAAATTATAAAAAATTTTTTTTATCGTTTTTTAAAAGCAAAACGATATAATTACTTTGGCTTTTTTGTTGTAAACTGAAAATTTACACATCCGATAAATAGTTACAACTATCAACACAATTAGAATTAAAAAATTATAGTTTTTTAAAAATTGCATATAATGTCATATTTGTATATTTTTATGCCTCTAAAAATTGATGATCTAACATCAAAATGACTTGTTTAATAATATGAATAGATTTTTAAAAATAATGTTAGTAAAAATAAAATCTATGAGAAAAATAAGAAAGGATCTGTGGTGGATTGCCAATAGAATGTGATATAATTATAATGATTTTCAAGTATTGTGTGATGATGGAACTTGGTGTTCTATTTAATCTTGTTTTGGTCAGCTTCTCCATCAACTACCGGGATTCTAATGAATTTATTTGTGTTTTAATTGTTGTTCAAAAAATGTAAAATTATTGGAATGTCTGGGCTTAATTGAAAAATATTTTTATAATAAAAATATCAAAAATAATTAGGTAAATAAAACGTCAACGCTAACAGTGGACTTTTACTATTCTTTTAAAATGTTGTGTTATCATTAACACAACAGTATCATAAAATAATAAACACACAATATTCGAAAAAAAGACTTTACTGGGATCAAAAAACAGATCAATTCACTTGAACCAACCAACGAGTCCAATTTAAAGCAAACTGTTTACCAAGGAAAATCAGGAAAGAATAGCGACAAAAATTTTTGAATATCACAAATAGAAAAAATCCACATGAAGATAAATAAAATACGGATTTTATAATATAAAACTTTGAAATATTTCAATAATACGAAAATACTAAAGAGGAGAAAAATTGATAGTTTTCTTATTGAAATATATATCTTTGCTATTTTTCTCATTAATTTCCACTTATGAACCGTTAGTATGATTAAATATTAAAAAATTTATATATTTGGCTCAAAATTTTTTAATAATGTAGATATATTATTAAATATAAATACAAAAACATATCGATTCATGGGGCAGTTTAGTAAAAAAAATTAAGAAACAAGAGTTCAAAATTATAATCGCAAGAAAATAATAAATTTGAAATATAGAAAAAATTTATCGTTCAATAAATGAATTTTTTTATATATCCAAAAATATGTGTGATAATGTAAATTTTAATAAATATAGATTGGAATATTCTGTAAAACATTTAGTAATAATAATAAAAAAATTTTTTCTAAAAAAATGTAAAAATTGCAAAAAATAAAAAAAATACAATTTATACATTTTTTATAAGCAAAAATTTTATACCAAACGCAATTTAACATAATATAAGGAAAATATAGAGCCGAACGCATAAAACTATATTATCTAAAATTTTTTTATTTTGTAAAAAAATTACGGAAAAATGGTAAACTTATTTAAAATGGTGATAGGCGTAAAAAAATATCATAATTTACAAGTAACTTAATATATATAATCTAAAATAATTGTTAAAAAAATTTGAAACCAAATTCGATTTTTATTTATCTAGATTATTCTTTTTTGACTATATTTCATTTAACACAATCAAATTTTGTTAGATAAGATGTTATGTGCTTTAAAATTCAACCACACAAGTAATCATGGGTAAACTTCGATTTTCGTCGCCGATTACGAATAAATAAAACAAAAACACAATCATCATTATGGACATTTCTAACACATTTCTAGTTTTTCTGATTCATTTCTTTTAATATTTTAAAGTCTCGCAATTTTTGCAGATTCATTTTAACTGTGATAGTTCTTGTGTTTCAAACCAATTTCAGATTTACATAAGGGGATATTGTTAAATTAAAAGAAAAAAATAAATGGTTAATTGAAATTATAGCCAATCAAATTAATTTGAAAATGTTGTTTACATTAAAGATTATAAATTGAATGTTTAAATCCGAGTAAATAAAACACAAAATATACGAATATTCTAATAAAATCCTTTAATTTTAATATTAAATATGTTTTTCCTATTTTTTATTTTTTTGTTTTTGCTTTGTTATTCAAGATAATTTTTTGTTTTATTGATAATATAAATTAAAAATTGGTCATCATATTTACAATTTATATAATTGAGATAAAAAAACGATCATTTAAAATTAAATCAATTTTTTTGTAAATAAGTGTATTTAAAAAAAATTCAAAATTGAATAGAATATTATATATCAGTGTTGATAAATTGCATTAGCCATCCTATATCATTTAGTTTTTTTAAAAAAATTAAAAAATTTCAATATTTTCAAAGATATTCAGTATTCATTGTGTTACGAATAAAGTAAAAACAGAAACACATCTATAAAATATCTAAAAATTATAAAAAGTTTATTTCTTAGACAATAAAACACAAATACAAACTAATTAATGCAGAAATGATTTTTTCATTGTAAAAACGTTTCATATTTTGTTTAATATGATAGTGTTGCAATTAAAAAATAGGATAAATAAAGACAATTTTTTAAATTTTTTTTAAAATAATACGATATACATTGTAGAATTATTAATTAGATAATTTTTTTCTACTAAAAAAACATATAAAATGAATTATTAAATGATTTTACAATAAAAACAAACATAATTAACGAGAAAAACATATAAAAAACTCAAAAAAGTTTTCTATCTTCAAAATAAAAATTATATAATTAACTTTTTAAATTGGCAGAACTGCATTATATTAAGAATATTTATCGCGATAAAATATTTTGTTTACTGAAAAAACGTTTCTTTACTTTAAATAGTTTAAAAAACAGATGTATACATGTGTAAAAAGAGTTATTTAAATATAGTGTAGTAAGCTAATTATACTTGCAAATAAAAAAAAAGTGTTAATAAAAATCATTTTGAGTCAGAGTCTGTTAATAGACTATCAGATGGCATTGGAAAAATCGGGCCGAAAACGGCTATGAAGAGGGTTTTCATATAGAATCAAGATGCATTCGAATCAAAGAGACGACAATAGGAGAAAGAAATCTGGGAAATAATGGAGCCAGGTTGAGCACCGGCAGATTCCCAAGAATTAAATAAATTATATAAAAACCATTATCCCCTTTTTAACATATTTTTATCGAATTCAAAAATTCTAAATTATGCACTCAATATATTACAGAAAATCAATAAAAAAACTTAATATGTAACACATATTAATGAATATTTTATTTTTAAGATATTATTATTTTAAACATTAATATGAAATTGATTTTGCTATTTCTAAATATTTTAATTAATTGTAATGTTCACACATAAAATTGTTAAATTTTGAATATTTAAAAACAGAACATGATCTTACAAGATCAGAATGAAAATTTATTAAAAATTTTTTTTTTTAAAATTTAAGAAATATTTTTAAATGCTATATAATATAGCATTTTGTTTTTAGTACTAAAGTTTTTTTTTTTGAAATTTTGTAACAATTTTTACTTTAATTTACCTGTGAAACACAAAAAAATCTTAAGTCAATGGTAAACGTGAATTTTTAATCTTTTTTTTATATAAAAATTTTCCAAAATAACTTTTTTTGGTGTTTTAAATCGATAATTTCATATAATAGTTTCTTATAAAATAAAATAAAAAGAATTATAAATTTTCAATTTTATAATTATTGGATGTAATTATAGCTAATATAAAGTGTATTGCGAGCACAAAATATCAAGAAAAAAAGTAAAAATAGAAAAGAAAATGAAATGAAATTTGATAGTTTAAGTGTTTTCAGAAGCATAATTGAAATCCTGCATTGAACAAAACTCCTAAATTTTCCGGATTAATAATTTAAAAATTTCTATTTTCTATTTCTTATCTTTTTTTATCTAAAGATAAGATCGATTACCTTTTTTTTAGATCATTTATCATTTTTATCAAAAAAATTTTATCTTATTTCTAAATACACACAATTCGTATCTATTGACCAATTAAACATTTTTTTTATATATAATCAGTGACACATTAAATTTCGTTTTAATTTTCCCAGCTATTGACACGATTATACTGATAGTTTGCTTGTCCAAGTTTGACATGCAAGCTATCGCAGTGTAAATTTAAGAAAATAAAATCATAAAAGATTTAGTTTATTTGAAAATAAAAAAATTTCTGGAAAAAAGTGTTTACAATAAGCTGCAAACCTTCAAGGTTATCAGCGATTTTTGTATAATCGATTTTATTGATGAAACAAGAAAATCTTTGAGACCGAAGACAAATTTTTTTTATTAATAACTCAAAATTCAAGTTAAAAAATATTTAAACATTTATGTCATAACATATTTTTATTTCATATATTTTTATAGAAGGAAAAATAAGTATGTGAAAATGTTAAACACTTTTCTTCGAAATTTGAAAAAACAATTTAAGAATGTTTCCTGTTCGATTTCATATTTTAAAAAATATAGATAAAAAAACAAAAATATTTGGGAATACAAGACGAATGTAAAACAAAAGATTCTCTAATTACTAAAATTATCAAAAAACCAAAAAAATCAAAATAATCTGATCTCCTACTGATAACAATAAAAAGACAGAATCACCCATACAATTTAATAAAACAACAAAAAATGACGAATAAACTATCATTGACAACAAAAATAATAAAATATGCTGTGACATTACGAAGATCATCAGTAAAAAAAGACATCAAAGCATTTAAATTCAACAATTGTGTGTGTGAAAATGTCAGACTGAAAACCAAAGACAATGTCAGCATCGGTGCTTATTTGGTTACACCAAATCGTGAAATTCAAAAATGCTTTGTTTTCCTCCACGGAAATGCGTGTAATCGTGAAAACACACGTGCACAATTTAATTTTGAATTTTTGGGCGATAAAGGAATTTGCTTTATGGTTTTGGACTACCGTGGGTTTGGTGACTCTGACGGGGATTTTTGTGTTGAAGGTGTTGGTTATGACGTTGACGCTTGTGTTGATTATATGTTTTCCAAGTTCGGTAAGAAGGTGAATATTGTTGGCTTTTCTTTAGGCGGTGGTGTAGCTTTAGAACACGCAAGATTTAATTATTTTAATAAATCAAATGAAATTGAGAGTTTTGACGTCTATCACGGTCAAAAATTAAAAAGTGAAAATTTTGATGATGTATCTAATAGTGTTTATACAAACACAGAAAAAACAAACCAAAATAATGTTATTAATGATATCAATGAAGCCAACAATATAAGTGTTGTCAGCGATCTTATAAATGAGGAAAGTAACACCAATATGTGTAGTGGCATGAAAATTGACTTGCAGTCTGAAGATACTTTAACTACACAAAAAAATATTTTTAAGGACAAAAGAGTAGGTAAATATGTAATTATATCATCATTTTCAAGCTTAGCACATCGTGTAAAAGAGAATACCATATTTAAAATAATTGAAAAAATATTTCCAAACTGTTATAGTAATTTGGAAAAGGAATTTAATTTCAACTCGATTGAAAACATAAAATATATTGACAAAAAAGATGTTTTATTATTTCATGGTACGCACGATACTATAATTTCGCATCGCCATAGTATGTTGCTACAAAAGGTCAGTGGTTGCGTTATGTATCTTGAAAGTAAAAAACATTTAAGCTGTCATATGGGCATTTTACATAGTCGCGATATGTGGAAAAAAATGCTTGTTTTTTTCGATTAGTAAAATCGAGAGATACATGGTGTAAAATTAAAAACCACATTTATAATTTTTGCGTTTTATACTAGATGTGTTTTCGTTTAATTTTTGAATACTTTTTTTTGATGTTTTTGATCATTTTCGTAAAAAAATTCCATGTTAAAGTTAGTTTGAATATTCTTTTTATAAAGTGTTTTTATCTCAAAAATATTTTAAAAATATATGTGATATCTTTAAATGTAGTTTTTTGTAAAAAATTCTCAATTTTGGTGTAAAAACTTATTAAAAAACATAAAATTAAGTTGAATTGGAAATAGACCTTTCCGTTTAAATATTTTAGGTTTTAATAATACAAAATTTTATAATTACACCAATAAAGATCAATAAAAATGATGAAAGAGGGTTTCAGTGATCTACAGAAATTTAGCATTTTTAAATAATATTACAAAAAAACTTTCATGGTAAATAAAATTAAATTGATATCTCAAATAAATATAAAATATATTTTTTACAATCAATATATTCAATATATTGATAATCTCGACCTTGATTTATTAAGTGCACAATTTATGGTGCGGTGCTTCACAATATTAAAAAATTAGTAAAAAATATTCTTCTTTATGCTAGCGAATATAGATTATTAGAATTTACTCAAATATGGGATTTTGTATTTCAATTTCTAATTGGATACGAATTTGGTATGTTTATCAATTTTACTTGTTCCGAAAATAGAATGTGCCTTTGGTTTATCAAAAGTTGCCAATTCCAAAAAAAAAAGAAAAAGTTGAAAAATATGTAATATCATAAAAGGTAAATAGTTCATATTTGTTAATAAAATAATAAAAATAATACATAAAAAAATTTTTTTCTCTTTCTTTTAAACATAATATTAATACTTGTTAAAAATATTTTAGAGTATTATCTTAGGTATAACAAAATACCGAGTGAATACAACATTTAGCAAGGGAACTTAATGTAAAACTAATGTTCCAAAACAACTTATTTTTCGCACATGTGATTAATTAAAGTTGATTTTAAAATATACTTAATTAATTATTATTCATTAAAAAAATATTAAAATCAATTAAATTATTGATATTGTGATTCAATGCGATTAATAGTATTTATGTATCATTTTTTATGAAATAAATTATTATACCCTTTTCTAAAACCTTTTTGAAATTTTTATGTTCAAGTCTAAGAAATTTTTGAAATGCAAATTTTTCTTTATTTAATTTTGAGAAGTAATAACACGAAAAGTTTGAACATTTTGTGTCCGCGATGTCTTTATTAATTTTTAAATATATTAAATCATGTTTTATATATGATTCTTAATTTTTTCTTTTTCTTTTTGCTAAATATTTGTACTTGTTTTGAAATTATAAATAAAGGATCATTTGATTAACCCTAACAGAAAAATGGATAAAGAGGAAAAAAAACATATAAGAAAAAAATAATATAAATCTTCAACTTTATGCCTAGTACACGGATCTTCACAAAAGTTACAATACCCTTAAAAAACATTGTATTATTGAATATTAAGGCAAAAAGCGAATTATCTACTTGTTTCCAAATAGTGATATACTTCTTAGTTGTTTACTAAAATTTTGAATTCAATATCTTTTAAACATACATTTTTATGTAAATTATTATAAATTTTGCTATAAATAACAAATTGATTTTTACTGTTATGAAAAAATTCCAAAAAAAATTCTTTTGCTAATTAAAATATAGAAAAGCGTTTCAACTATTGTATTAATCTTTTTGTTAATAAAAACATATTATTTATATTAATAATTATATTTTTATGAGTAAATTAGTTAAAAAAGATAATATATTATTTGATAAAAAAATATTCATTTGGCGAAATATTTGATAATTAATATTTTTTCTGAAGGAACGGAAAAAAGAATGAAAAGAGTCTTCAATGCAAAAAGCCTGTTCATTTTGAATTTCACAATATACCATTTAAATCCTACATAATATAATAAAATTTTTTATCCATGCGAAAAATATCAAAAAATGTATTTTTAGAATAAAAATTGGTCGGTTTAATACCCCAATGTAACATTGAATAGGGCCATTAAAAGCGCTTATTTGAATCATACATTATTGATATAAAATTTTTTTCCTATACTATAACATGTAAAAAAGTAAATTATATCATCGAGCAGTGCTATAAAAAAAACAAACCAACAAAGCATATTTTTCAAAAATAAAACTACCAATATTTTTTTATATATTTTATTTTTTTATAATTTTTTTTAGTTTTTGTAAAACTTACAAAATACACCCACCTCTATGGTTAATAATCTAGATTTAGGTTATTTAGCAATAAAGATATCGATCAAATTATAAAATTAAGGTGTATATGCTATCCAAAAACAACAAAAAGACGAATATCCAGAAAAATTCAAGTTTTTTATACTGCAAATTTTAACAAACTCAACTTTGAACATATAATTGTTCAAATTCAATCAAAAAGAATTTAAAACATAGCTTAACTTATGTAAAATATTATTAGTATTAAAGTTCTGATAAAAAGTCTTGACAAAAATATGATAATACAGTTCTATAAAAATTTATAGATTTAAATAATAATACATGAACTTTGTATTAAATTTAAACTTATGCATGAAAAAAACTAAATCTATATTGAAAAATCAAATGTTCCAAATTTTTTGTTAAGCATTAACCCTAAATTATTAATTTAATTTGCTGCTTCAGTTATCTTTTAAATAAGTGTTGAAATTATTACTTTGGATACATTGTCATTATTTTAGTTAATCAAATAAATGGAGCTCACTTTTATTATATAAGGATAGAAATTCGGTGAGAATATCTAAATAAATAAATTAAAATGTTTTTTTTTGTTTGATACAATGATAATTAAGCTTCTTAGCCATTTTATAATACATAAGCTTAATATGAATTCAATATCTATTTTAATTAAACAAAAAGATTTAAAAGCTACAAAGAATAAATTAAAACATATGTATTTTTTTTACAACAAAATTAAAACAAAATATTTCTTCATTAATAATACAGTGGTACTTACAGAGATGTTAATTTACGAAAAAGAAAGAAAAGAACGCAATTTTCTTTGTTTTGTCTAAAGAAAAAATGGAAAAAATAAAAAAGAAAGAAAAATAGAAAACGGAAATAAGAAAATATTAAAATTAAAACTAATAATAAATCCATTGAAAATAAAAACAGAGAAAGGCCAAGAACAGAGAACAAAATATACCAGCAGCGGTCATAGAAAAACCATTCATTTGACCCTGGTAACGTAGAGACAGGGCTCCAAAGAATAAATCAATCTATAACCCTTTTCTAATTTTTACGCATTCCAGAAATATGGTTTGGTATTTTTTAGAAGGCATCAAAAAACTCAACTAGTATATTTCAAAATTGTTGTTCAATTAATTCGATATAAAGACAATTTTAAGAAGGATCAAATATCTCTGTACATTTTCAAAGAAAAAAGTTGAATTATATAACATTAAAATTTTTCATATCAAAAAACGGAATAGAGCACAAAACCACAAAATGGAACTATTTCAAACCAATTATTTCCTTAATATATTGTTTCATACATTTATTTAGACAATTTCTTATTTTTTTTTGTTTGATTTGATAATTTTCTTTCATAAAAGTGCATAAACAATTTAGAAAGAAATTCAAAAAAATTATTACAAATGTTGTGTTAGTTGATATTGCAAGGAATTTAAGATTCATATTTTTCGTAATTAAATCAAGACACACAATTTTTGAAAATTTGATTTCTATAATTATTTATTTTTATTATTGTCTAAAAATCGAATATGTTAGATTTTGACTTGATTTGTATAAAACTGTCAATCTGTTATCGATAATATGATTCAAATTCAAAAACTCTATTGAAAACGCACTGGTATTATTATAAATAAGTTTGACATTATATTGTTAGCAATAATACAACAATCAAGCATAAATCACATTTTTTGATAAATTTTTTGTTACAAACCCTTTCCTTTCATAGTCTTTATTCTCGATTTGCGCGCCTCTAGACAATAAAATCTAGATAGCAAAATATTATTGTTATATTTATATTTTTTTATTTTTTTCTTGATATTTATTATTTTTGATAGCTGATCTATTAGACATATTATAAAAATGTTGTATTTTATAGTTGGTCAATCAAATATATTCAATTGGTTCAATTTGGTCGTAAAAAATCTTCAAAAACCTGTTTAAAATAATTTAACGCGCTTAATTTGTCTTATATAACTTCTCATAATTCTTCTGGGCTTAAAAAATCGGGTTGAATAAAAGGTAGTCATCAATCATCCAATCAGCATCCGTAAAAAGGTATAAAAAGTGCGATAAGCAACCGATAAAAACAAAAAAATTTAATCATATTAAATGCTTTTACCTACAAATCTATAAAAAATTTTTGTTGAAATCTAAGAACAAAGTGTATATGATTAAAAAATGACGTTAAAACGAAAAATCAAATTCTTTTTCTAAAAAACCCTTTTGATTTCGTTATGGTATATATTTGTGGTAAATAAAATTACCACAAATAAGAGAAATAGCTTGGCAACAGGCCAATCAGTAGCGTTAGCAAGTGACCGCTCTACTGATACCCACTTAAGAACTGTTGCCTCGCTTTTCCCCATAAATAGCTCCAAAAAGTCCCTCCTTGCAGCCTATAAAAAGGTTCCCATTCGAGCCCTTAAGGTTTATAATGCAGGAGCAAAGGCACAAGGATACAAAGCATCCGGAGAAAGCACAACGAATGGACTACCCCAGCAGGAACAACCCTGGGAGTCAGAGCCTACCGTTAATTAATAAATATTCATCATCGAATAGTCTTTCTTTTTGCTTTTATGCTTTATTCGCACGCCGCACCAATGTATCACCATTGGTGTACGGCAATATTATTTCTAAGAGTAGAAATAAACTTCAAATAATTTCATTGCAAGTTTATAAGTCTTTATTATTAATAAACAAAAATTATCAGATTTTATTATTAGATAATGGCAATTATGCGTAAAAATTCGGTTAATATATAATAGTAAATTGTTTCAAATATTGGTTACTTGAGACAAACCAATATTAGTCAATTAGAATAAATCATTAAAAAATAAAGATTAAAGAATCAAAAACTGTGTTGTTTTTTAATAATTTTTACTTTTAGGACTATATATTTTTTGAAACCGATAAAAGAAAAGAAAAAGTACAACAATAAAACTGTCATTCTAAAACACAGTCTAGTACAAATTTTAAATATAAACATTGAATTTGAATATTAAATATATATTTTAAATAATGAATATAATTTGCGTTGTAAAATAGAGTTATTGCAAAATTTACGCACAAATAAAACTACTGTTGATTTAAATATGTCAATTTTTGTTTTTTGTATAGGTAAAAAAACACTTTTTCGTAATAGAGATAAAACAATCAAATTTCAATTTATTATAACAAACATAAAATATATTTATATATTTAAATTTGTTAAATTTCAAAACATTTTGTTTTTATAACATCAAAATTTAATGTTTTTTAAACCTTTTATCTTCTTTGTCTTAATAAACTATAAGTAAAATATACAAAATGAATAAGTTTTTCTAGATATATGTTCTAAAATAGCAATTTGTCACAAAAAATATTTATTTTGAGGTCAGTAAATAATAAAACTAATAAGAATCAAATAATTAATAATATTGTATGACTATGAAAATGTAAGTAAATTCGTATATTAATATAAAAATATGCTTGATAAAAAATATAAAATGGTTCACTTATTAACTAAAAAAATTGTCTAATCTCTTCGTATTCTATGTTATCATGTATTATTTTTATTTTTATTAAAACCAAAATCCGAAAATTTTTCATAGATTTTCTGCTTTTTCATGTTTAAAGTATACTTATATATGTTTCAATATATTTTGATTTTATTCATCTGATCCAAATTTTAATGTAATCAATGTTTTTTTATCTTATTACCCCGAATAAATTTTCGTCTAAAGGTCTTCTTAAGTACTAATTAATAAAAATTGATTATAAAAAACTTAAAATAAATGTTTAAAAAAACATATGAATCGAATAAATAGATATTTGTTTTTAATTGTCAATAAATCTATAGAAAAAACACAGATTCATTATATAATCAATTTTTCCCAAGTATCAATAATCTTTGAATATCTCAATAAACAGCATTTATTATTATATATTAAAAATATTATAGTAACAGTTTAATGTAAAATTGAGAAAAATAAAAATATTTTTTATATAAAAATTCACAAAATAAATGCAATTTTTGAATATAAATAGAGAAACACATTTAATTCATAACACAAAAAAAATTTTTAGATCCAATGCTGTTCACGTTTATTACAACACTCTTTTATAAATTTACATGTTTTTGCCGATTAGAATAAATTTTCAAAAAGAAAAGTCTAATAAACTATGGCTTGATCTCATAATTATACAATTATATATTTAATCAAATAATTTATTTCATGAAAGGGAACTGTACAAGATCCTCAGACAAAATACGTAAATTGGCAACATTTCACAAATTTTATAAAAACATATATAAAATTTTTTAAAATCATTTTCGTTCTTTTTTTCTTATTTAAACAAAATTATTGCGTATTATACTGTGTAGGAAACAAGAATCGTGTAATATTCCATCTTATCCCCAAAAACTGGTATGAAAAGAATTGAACCGAAAATATTGGGTTTTCCTTACATTATAAAAAATATAAAACTTACAATTAGAAATTATTTTTTGTAGCTTTGTAATGTAAATTGCGCGAAATGATTTTAGGTTTTATATAATACAAAAGACTGTGATAATTCATGAGAAAAAAATATATTTATTTTAAAAATTTTCTTGATAATTTTTTTCGCTAATTAGGTTATTACAAATTTTTGTATCGCATTTTTTTATGAATATTGTATTTATTTTGCCATTTTTTTGGATATTATTTTTCTTAACAATAAAGATTTCTATTTTTTTAGGTAGAAATAAACAATATATAATTTTAGAAATTGAAAAAATACATAAAAACCAAAATATTATTTATATATTATAAATATTTTCAAATGATTTAGAAATCTTCTTCTGTGTTCAATAAAAAATAAATAGATTTTTTAATAAAAGCCTCTTTAAAATCTAAATGTCATTATATATAAAATGCATAGAAAAAGCTAAAAATTTTTATAAAATTTTTATATTTTAGCCTTTTTATGTTTAAAAATTTGTAAAAAAAATATATGTGAATACAAAAAATCTTCTTGAACATATTTAAATGCATTAGAAAATTTTTACTTTAAATTTTTGTAAGCAAAAGAAATATATTTTAACTTGTCGCAACTAGTACCTGATTGAATTTTTTTTAAAATCGAAGTAATAATGCATGTTTTAAAGTAATAGTTTTATAATTTAAATTAATAGGATATTACTTTTTTTTCACGAGAATAAAGGTTTGGATATTTTGAAAACTGTGTAAGTTAACAAACTTGAAAACGAAATGATGGCATCATGGATTGTAATAAACAATAATAATTGATTAAATTTTTTTTATTATATTTTATCAAAAAATGGTAAGATAAAAGTATATTTTTTTAAGAAATAGCGTTTGGCAAAAAACATAATAAATCCACTTCTGTCATTATATATATTACGATAAAATTTTACATTTACAAATAAAGTATAAAAATATATTATATTTTTTAAGGATAAAAAATTTGAAATAATATCAGTATTCTGTTATTAATTATTTTATACATTTTTGTTCTATGTAATAGTAAATTTTTAGTATTTGTAAATCAGAAGAATAAAAACATGTCTTTAAATACAAGTTTTTTTTATTTACGCTTGATTATTCTAAAAAAAATCAAAAATATAAACATATATTGAAATATACTTAATTTGATGAACAGTGATTTAAGAGTGATTAAAAAACTACTAAATCTTAAATGAACTTAAAACTACAAAAATCCAACAGAAATATTACAGCGCGAAAAACCAGTGGCAATTAATTTTATTCTTTGGAAGTATAAAAAATAATTGCGACAATAATTTCAGCCGACCTAGAAAAATAAATTTAGAAAAAAACTAAACCAAACCAGTTACCATTTTAGGTAAGATTGTATATTTTTAGTAATAATTTCTAGTAATCCTAATACCTTAAAATGAAATAATATTTTGATTTTTCAATGACCTATATCTTACTGTTTTAGATACATATTTTTTTTATATAACAAAAATTGTTATTGTTGAAAGGCGAAGCCCCAATCTTTATATTATTTTTTTTTCCTCATTCTCAGAAACACCCAATTATTCATATACCTTTAATATCAAACTATCAAAAAGTTGATTAACATTAAACTTTATACCACGCATACAAGCAAATCAAATCAAACTATTTATTACTCATAATTTACAATTAATTCAAATAAATCAAGCAATCATATTTTAATGTAAATTTTTTCTTTTTTTTATAAAACACACCTTTTTTGATTATAAAATATTTAAATTTCAAAGTCACATCAAGGTTATTCCATTTCTAGTCTATAGTTATTAAACATAGCTATTTTCTTTTTTTTAAAAAAACTTTACTTTTATTTATACATAAAGGTTTAATTAATGTAAGTTATATTAAATGTTTTCAATTTTCTTCAATTATAATGGTCTGATGCTCTATAAATAGTGAAACAAATAAAACAGTATTTTACTTTTCTAAAAAAATCATAGTAGAATATATATTACCGATAATCTTTAAAATATATTTAAATACGGAGAAAAGTATTCTTTTTTTTAAATTCGAAGTTAATTGATCAAACATATATATATTATAGTAATAAACACATAAATTACAACAAAAACAGAACAATATTTTAATCTGTTTCTTTTTCTTATTCAATCAAAATTTAGGCTACTTTTTTATCAAACAAAAATTTTATATCAATAAAATATATTTAATATGCAAATACTATACACTTTCTACTATATGTTTGTATTTTTATGTAATTTATCTTGATTTAAAATACAAAAAAAATATTATTTAATAAATGTGATAATCAAATATATTTAATACAACACATAACAAAAAAAGCGGAACAATCAATGGTTTTATGTGAGAAATGCGCTGATATAACATAAATGAAAAAGAACAACAAGAAATTATCATACGATAATATTTATTCTCGATTAAAATACCTTAAAAAAAGGTATTCTATGTACTATTGTGTCCTGAAAATACAGAAGCCAATTTAATTCTCTTGATGGTGATCTGTTCTTGCCTTTCATCCTTCTTCTTTTCTGGATTCCAAAATCATAATTGCTTAAAAAGTTGTGTAAAAAGAAAAAAATAAACTTTATCAAATTTAAAATTGGTTTACGATATTAAGGTATATATTTGTCTGTAACAAATAATTTTTAGTTCTTAGTGATACTAAAAAGAAATCACCATTATTATAAGTTTAATAATTGGACTATTTCTCGCTTAATTATTTCGAAAAAACATGTAATACATTCAGGTTGTTCTTAAGTAAATTTTAATTTTAAAATTTTTATTATTAGGTTTAGTCTGATGTCATTTTTTCTTATTTGAATTTAAATTTACAATATAGGAAAGTAAAAAAATATGAGAGCAAAAATTTAAAGATATATTTGTAAGTGATGATGAAAAATTGAAACAATAAATAATTTTAATGAGATTTAATTTATTTTTTATTTTTAATCTATATATTTAATTGAATTATGAAATTAAAATACAGCTAAAAAATTTATGTGTGAAAGAAGTTTTTTAAATAAAAAATTATGTTTTAAATATATAAATATTATTAGATTGATGCATTATTTATGGTTTCATCAGTAAAAAAGCGGTTTTTCATTTTTCTTTAAAACTATTGCGCATTATTTTCATACAAATCGAAACGAATAAAGCTTTTTTTTGAATGTTTACTTTTTTTAATAATTTTAAGGTGTATTATGGTTATATTTTTAAAATTTCATTATTTTAAATTATAAATTAGTGTATTAATCAATGATATGAATTTCATGCTAACTGTTTATATATATATATATATATAATTTTATTATTTTAAATAATAATTTAGTGTTATAAGCAATAACATGAGTTTCGGACTGACAGTATTTATATATATTTAGAAGATTATATTTTTTTAAGAAAATGTATGCAAAAAAAGTCTTAAACAAAGATACACAATAACACATTTTTTAAATGTATTTTGATACCTTTTTTAATAGATTTAAATGATTCATAGTTGCTAGATAAACAAATTTAAGAATAAGTTGTATCAACTTTGTATAAAACCAATGCTTAATTTTTTTCATATCTAAAATTTTATTTAAATGTGTAAAAAATCAGATATAATATTTATATCAATTTATTTTATATTGATTTTTGTATGAAACTTATAGTTTCAAGATTAATGATTTTCTAAGACAAAATACTGGAAAAACTTGTATCTAAAATAAGAATTTGATTTATCGTAAATGAATATGATCTAGTATCTGACATTTTACATGATATATTTAGAAAATTGTAAGAGTAGTTTATTATATTTTTGTTTTAAATTGATATCATTATTGATCAGAACTTTTAATATTTGCAAGAAATACAGACAAAAAAAATTATAGTAAGATAGTATTTTTATTAATGGTATTTTTTCTATATTTTTTTTATTTAATTAGCTATTTATTTTACTATTTATTTAAATTAAATAAACAGATGATTTAAGAAAAAATGTTTAAAATTAATTGTGCAATAAAAAAATATAAGTAATTGTGGATTTTATTACTACAAATGTATTTTTATATGAATAGTTTTACAAGGATCATTTTATTTAATTTGAAGTTTATATTGTTATTAGATAAATTATAGGAAGTTTTTTTAAATATTAGATTTTTATGCGATAAATTAGAATTAATTTTCAAAAATGATATTATACAGAATAAAAGAAGTAGATTTTTTGTATATACGCACAATTATAATGTGTTATTTAATATTGATAATGATTATCATGTTATAAGATATTTTTTCATTAAAATATGAATTTATGCAAAAAATGTCTTTAAATAAAAATTTTGTCAAAATTTTTTGTTCTATAAATGTATTTTAATATTTTTTAACTATCTTTAGCAGTTTTTAACTACCACAGCGTAGAATATTTTAATTTACTATTATAGTAACATCGAAAATTACTATTTGAAACAGTGAATTTAATTTTATTTGATATTAAAGAAAAAACTTCTTAAATTTTTCTTATCTTTTAATATATTTATTATACTAATTTATTATCAAAAATCTTTTATATTTTATTAGTAGATAAAAGATAAGAAATAAAAATTACATGATGAGAATATAATAAGTGATAAAAAAATATAAGAAATATTTTTTAGTTATTTTTATATTAAATAAGATTTGTTTTTTTTGATTATTTATTATTTTGATATTTTATTATGCTGTGATTAAGTAACTTAAGTTGAATTCTCAAACGATTTTTATGGATGTTTTGTATATTAGATTTTTTTATTATATTATTCAAAGTGATGACGAATAAAAAGAATGCTTTTTTACACAAAGAAATTAATAGTGCAATATGTTCTTGTAATAAATTATACTTTTATTTGTTAATCAAATGTGCAAAACATTAAAAACAGTATTATTATTAATGTCGTGAATCGATTTGATTGATATTTATTATCAATTTTATGTGATAATAAGAAAAATAGAAAATGCATTTGAAATTTGAATTTACATGTAATTTTTAACAATATTATTAAAATAAAAGATTTGTTTTATGATATTATAAAATTTCTAAACAAAAAAAATATTAAAATTTTTATTAAAAATATATTTGTTTTTAATTACTATGATATTAGATAATAACGATGTATTTTATATTTACATAGCTAGAATTAATAAGTAATTAAAAAAAATGCAAAGAACTATTTATACACATAATAAGATATATTAATTCACAATTTATTAAATTTTCAAATCTAAATGACACATATAGCAATTTTAATAATACAAACTATGATTTTAAAAATGTATAAATAATAATATAAAGCTACTTTTTAATTGTTTTTTTTAATTTTTCTTTTAAATATTAATAATCCACAGCCAGAGTGATATTACAACAAATGTCAATGAAATAAAAACCGATCTCGCACCGAAAAACAACTGAAAAAGCCATGTTTTTTCGAACCATAAACTCATAATCATAGCAAGTAGAACCTGGAATATTTGTAAGGAGTAGTATATATCGGTGTCATAAGTTATAGCATGATTATATTTGTTATATTTAGTAAGTGTGGCATTATGCTTATCAATATTATTTATATTTATATTAGATGTTATTATATCATCTTTGAATGCTGTTATGTTTCTAATTTCATTATTATTAATATCATTATTAGTATTTATATTATTACCACTATTATTATAATTATTGCTGATAATAAAATCAGCAGATCTCGACTTATTATGATTAATGCCATACTTAGTACCGATAAAACCAGACTTCTCTATATACTTACAATTATTATATAAAAAAGAGTGAAGAACACAGATAAGAGGCCAAAAAACATGAAAAAAAACCAATAAAGCAGCTACTTCGTAAATTAAAACACCGCAAAATGTGAATGCAACATCGTAATTAACAGCACTAAACGTGTAATTCATACAAAGAAAAAATGTCATATTTGACAATGCAAATAACGAGACACAATTTTTTATATCGATTTTTCGTAGTATGAAGTTAATAAAGAATGATACTGGTGCGTCATAAACAAGAAGTGATAAAGTTTTTGGTGTTGGGAACAGGAAAAAATAGTTTGTAAGAAGTTTTGATGCAGGATGTATATATTTTACAATTGTTAGTAGTAGTAATGTATCTGGTAATACTATTTTTGTATATATTACTAACATAAATTTGTTTATTATACCAATAAGGTTATAAAAAAGCTTTTTGAAAACATTTTTTTTGCTATTGGTATTACATTTCTTATTTTGTTCTTTCATACTTGTATTTAAATATTTTTTTACATTCTTCACAATATTAATTAAATTAAAATTGATATTAAATTTGAAATCAAGCATTAATAAATAATAAACGAGTAGAATGCCCAAAAACTTATATTCGCTTCTACTAAAAAAAGTATTGATCTTACTTATTCTAAAAAATCTATCCTGATCGTGCTGAGGAAATTTTCCGATAACGAGGTACACACAAAAAGCTAACAAATTTTTAACAGAAAAACTTGATAATATCAATAAAACACCCCAAATTGTATCTTCATGCAAAAATGAATGTACAGAATGTGATACCATTATTATACAGAAAAGTGCTAGTATAATGTCTTTATCAAGTATTTTTGTTAAAAATATGCTTATATGATAGTTTTTAGTAGTATATAATGAAGCTTTATAAATGATTTTTTTTTCATATAAATTTGCATATATGTTGTTATTAATGTTAATTTTTTTGCTTTTTTGATATATTTCTATTAAAGTCATTATTAAAGTACACACCAAACCAGTAAATGCTAGTATTAAATATGCATAATTTTTGCCTAAAAATTTGGTGTACATTTTTTCGGTCATTTCATAGTTTAACTTTAATAAATTTAACATATCATTATTATTAGTAATATTATTTTCATTATTAGTAGTAGTATTATTATTAATAGTATTATCAGCATTATCAGTATTACTATTGTTATTATTATTATTATTATCATTATTACTATTGTTATTATTATTACTATTATTAATACTATTGTTATTATTATTATTACTATTGTTATTATTATTACTATTATTAATACTATTGTTATTATTATTATTATTATTATCATTATTACTATTGTTATTATTATTACTATTATTAATACTATTGTTATTATTATTATTACTATTGTTATTATTATTACTATTATTAATACTATTGTTATTATTATTATTACTATTGTTATTATTATTACTATTATTAATACTATTGTTATTATTATTATTATTATTATCATTATTACTATTGTTATTATTATTACTATTATTAATACTATTGTTATTATTATTATTACTATTGTTATTATTATTACTATTATTAATACTATTGTTATTATTATTATTACTATTATTAATACTATTGCTATTATTATTACTATTATTAATACTATTGCTATTATTACCACTATTACTATTATTATTATTTTTTTATTGTCATTACTACTATTACTAATATTACTATTATTGGCATTATTATAATTTTTGATATCGAGGACGGACATTTTTTGATTTAATAGCCTTTTTAGGCATTCAGAATTGTCGAAAAACTCATAAAGAATATTTCCATGAGTATAGTATGGAAAAGAATATCCCATTAAAGCACAAATTGTCGGCATAATATCTTCCTGGTGCATTTTATACAATTTTTCATTATAAAATGGTATATTATTTGTACTGGAACAAATAGAAGCATTTGATCGATATTTCTTATCAGATTTAAATATATTATTAATGTTAGATTGTTGATCAGATTGAATATTTGAAACTGTATCTGTACTATTATCAGATCTTTTATGAACGTCAGATTTAGTATTAAAATTGTTATCATTATCACATTTGGTATTAGAATTATTATTATTACTATATTTAGTATTAGAATTATTATTATTATTATTATCACGTTTAGTATTAAATTTATATCATTATCAAATTTAGTATTTAAATTCATATCATTATCAAGTTTAATATTAAATTATTATTA